>JAQFVV010006345.1:522500-532715 GCA_028023455.1 Epiperipatus broadwayi | reverse complement strand
GTGCAATAATAATAATAATAATAATAATAATAATAATAATAATAATAATAATAATAATAATAATAATAATAATAATAATAATAATAATAATAATAATAATAATAATAATAATAATAATAATAATAATAATAATAATAATAATAATAATAATAATAATAATAATAATAATAATAATAATAATAATAATAATAATAATAATAATAATAATAATAATAATAATAATAATAATAATAATAATAATAATAATAATAATAATAATAATAATAATAATAATAATAATAATAATAATAATAATAATAATAATAATAATAATAATAATAATAATAATAATAATAATAATAATAATAATAATAATAATAATAATAATAATAATAATAATAATAATAATAATAATAATAATAATAATAATAATAATAATAATAATAATAATAATAATAATAATAATAATAATAATAATAATAATAATAATAATAATAATTTTTTATTTTATTTATTTATTTATTTATTCATCATGAAGCAAACAATAAATGTATAATACAGTGAGATAAATTCCATACAAGAAAAATCTTGTGTGAGGAATTTAAATGTAACAACTAAAAACACTAATAAAATACAAAAACAAAAAAAAACAAAAAAAAAAAAAAAGTATAAATATAACAAAATATTAAAATCACACAGATATTGCATTTGGTAATTCAATCACAGTAATAAATAATTACATCATAACATATAATATAAACAAAAAAATAAAATAAAACTAATGCTTAGTATAATATAACCAGTGCCATAAATGCTTTTTAAAAATCAAATAAGATAGTATTCATTAAATTCACAGAACAATCTCTTATAAATACATATTAAATAATTTAGGATTATTATAACTAAATTGCTTCCTACTGGATGTTTTAAGAAAATTATGTAAAGCTAACTGATATTTAGTAGATAAACGAGTATTTACTAAAAAACACTAATAAAATACAAAAAAAATATATATATATATAACATAAAATATTAAAATTATACACAGATTACATTTGGAAATTCAATAACAGTAGTAAATAATTACAACATAACATACAGTATAAACAAAAATAAAATAAAATAAACAAAATAAAACTAATGCTTAGCATAATATAACCAGTGCCATAAATGCTTTTTAAAAATCAAATAACTAGTGCTCATTAAATTCACAGAACAATCTCTTATAAACATATTAAATAATTTAGGACCATTATAACTAAATTGCTTCCTACTAGATGTTTTAAGAAAATTAGGTAAAGCTAGCTGATATTTAGTAGATAAACGAGTATTTACAACAGAAGATTTAGTATCTAAATGAAGTTTCCTACAATAAATATCAAGAATCACTCTATATTTATACAAATGGAAAACATCTAGTATATTAAAAGTGGCATAAATATCTTTAACAGATGTGGCACGTGATCTACCAAAAATGATACGCATTGTATAATTCTGTAAAACAGACAATGTAGTCATTGCAAAAGTAGAACAGTTCCCCCAAACTGATATATTATAACATAATAAGCTTTGATAAGAAGAAATATATAAAGTAATCAAAGCTGACCGAGGAAAAAATTTAGATAAGTAGAAAAACATATAATTTAATTTAAGTAATCATTTCATAGTAAGTCAATATGGTTTGACCAAGATAGTCGGGAGTCAATAAAAACACCTAGATAGCAATAATAATAATAATAATAATAATAATAATAATAATAATAATAATAATAATAATAATAATAATAATAATAATAATAATAATAATAATAATAATAATAATAATAATAATAATAATAATAATAATAATAATAATAATAATAATAATAATAATAATAATAATAATAATAATAATAATAATAATAATAATAATAATAATAATAATAATAATAATAATAATAATAATAGAGATAGCACCAGAGGTCGCCTCTAGCTTACCACTCATTCAGATCGTGCTCCTCAATTTATTAGAATATCATAAAATATACCGATTACAGGTAAGAGTTTTATATCTCTAATAACTATAAAATAGAAAACTAATAGATTAATTTAAAAAAAAAGAAGAGAAATACAAAAAGGCAACTCAGATTGATTGCATAATGGACTTAGATGTCCAACATCCAGCCATGATGTCCGCCAGCTCAGACACGTTTAAAAGTTCTTATGCACAAGTTGCAAAATCACCATCAACGGTTATAAAAAAAAGTGAAAATAATCCGCGATTGTTTTTCTCAAGGAAAATGCAGCTAGCGCCTAGATTTCACCATTCTACAGCAGGAGATCTGATGAAACTAGATCTTACCCCAAAAACTACTGAAACCTACGTTAATGCAATAAAAGAGCCTTGGTCTAATGATAGCCTTAAAAAAACCTCTGAAGTGTTTAATCAAACCATCCCTAGGGATCTCTTCAATTCGTTTAAACATTTTTTCACTGAACGCTCCATTGTCATAGCAATTACAGATAGAAACTGTTCACTTTATAGATTCCCTAAGGAGCTTCTATTCGAAGACATAAATAATAAAAAACTATGGAATTTGATAGTTCATGTGGGAGATCATCCGAATCCGCATTATTTGGCTATTGAATTTGTAAACGAAGAAAGCAAAGAATTGTTCCAACAAGAAATGAAAACTCTGGGGCAATACGCATTAGTTGTAGTCAATCCCAACAGAGAAAACTTTATTACTGGCTTAATTAAAAAAAACTTACCTAGGTTACTCAGAAACAGATTTCATTAAACTTATGAAACCGTTCGGGAAGGTGATAGATTTTCAGCCTTTACAGATTAAAAATACACCCATCCCAATATTTAGTAACAATTATAGATTTAAAGTAAAATTGGGAGAGAACATTAATCCTGAAAATATTCCAACACAAGTTGCAGATGAAGAAGCAACATTATTTCTTGTTATAAATGGTCTAAAACTGCAATGCTTTCATTGTAAAGAATGCAGTCATCTTATTAGCAACTGTCCAGCTTTATATTGTAATAATTGTAATATGAGCGCATCCCCCTTACATCAATGCCCAAAAGAAGATTTCCATAGTAATCAAGAAGTGACTGCAGATGAAGATGTGCCTTCCACAGACCATAATATTGAGGGAAAAAATGATATTGACATTAGCAATAGTGGAAAGGTGATTCTACATACTACAGGGCTCAATAGCATTGAAGTTTCCTCCTCTCCTAATCTGGAAATCTCACCCCCTCTTAATAAAACATCCCTCAAAATAATGGAATCACTCACAGTGCTTCCGTCCAACTCGTTCTAGAAACTTCTCAAATAACTAAAAAACCGGGTCAGCCAATTAAAAAAAAATCTTATAATAATCCGAAGAAACTCAAAGCTCTAGAATGTGAAAGTAGTGATAATGATTCCCCTCCTCCAGTCTCTAGAAAAAAAGCTAACATCATGCAAAGTTACAATGCCTCTCTAATTGCCACATACTCATCAGAAAATAGTCCAATGGAAGAGGAAACTGATAGTATTACAAACATAAATAAAGTTTCACTTGAAAACCCCTTCACAGACAGGAAAATGAGATCCAATGATATTTCTCTCAAATCTACAGACAATAATTGAACAATGCATATTTATTGATCCATTAAAATATACTACAGCTTCCTTTATTAAAATATTTAACTTTATCTTAGAATAAAACTTTCCTATTCTAGGCTTAGATTCTGATATATACGTGCACACACATACAAATAATGGATATTAAAATAGGAGTTTTTAATGTTAGAGGGTTAAACTCCCCACAAAAAATTGACCTCCTCACTAAATGGTATGACATTGTTAAACCGCAGATCATGGGCATTATCGAAACAAAAATCTACAGTGGCTCACTAATCAACCCTACAGATAAGCTAAATTCCAAGGGCTATACAGCCTTCTCAAACACATCTGACACTCCATCAGCGGGTACAGGCATTATCATTGATAAAGCCTGCCCATTTAGTTCTTTCAAAATTCTACATATTGATGTGCACTTGCTAATAATTACATTTACTCATAAAGCCATCACCTTAAACATAGCAATTGTTTATATCCCCCCAGGTCCCACTATTATAAACAGAATTATACAAACACTTAACTCCAGGTTCACAAATGCTATGTATCCGATGATTATTTTGGGAGATTTCAACATGACATATCAGACCTTCACTGGCAAATGGTTACATCAGCTGTCTTTTCCGATGATGAGTGGAAGAGGCTTTCTGCCAGAGAAGGCCGTGTCATTTAACAATGGTAGACATTCATCACTTATAGATCTGGTTTTCTATTCACCATCATTACATAACATGATATGCATTCAATTAAAGAATTCCCCCTCTCTGATCATGCAGCTGTTTTAGTGTCACTGGAAATTAATTTTGATAATAGAACAACAATTAATACAGGAAGAACCATCAGAGTTCTACTACCATCACGCACACCAGAATATCTTTTTTCAGAAGTATACATATACCTTCACAAGTTGAAGAATATTACAATGGATCCAGTCCAAGCATGGTGTGCTTTTACTAATCTGCTTTCATTTAACATTGATCATCTTACCAGGACAACAACACCCCCAACAAAACTACTAAAGCTTATGGATGATACCTATAAAAAAATTATTGGCACTTCTCAATCAAATCTCGATCGTCCCTGTCTGATAGCTTTAAAGAAAACATATCAAGAGTTAACAAACCAGCTTAAAGAATATATCTCCATTAAAAAGAAAAGGTTATATTTAAATAAGCCACACATGTATACCAGAAACTTCATTAGATGGGTGCTAGGCCACCCCTCCCAGGTGCGAGTCCCAACAGCTATTAAAGTTCAAACTGAAATTGTCTACGGAGATTTTATGTTGGAGCGGCTTTACATATTGTATAGAGAAAAATTCCAGAGGGTCTCCTCACCAAGTCTAATGGCCTTTTCACAAGATAGATCAGAAAATGAATTTAAAATTTCTTTAAAAGATTTCATTCAAAAAATAGAAGCGATGCCAGATTCATGTCATCCTGGCATAGATGGAATTCCCAAGTTTGTATACAAACATATTGATAAAATCGCAGCACAATATATGCTTAACCTAGTCTCCTACCTCACTAAAGACATCTATAAAATACAGGGCTTAAATCAAATTATGCTTGTGCCATTCATGAAAAAGAAACAATTAATCTCAAACACCACTAACCTACGTCCAATTTCAATGTGCTCCCTTGGCATAAAGATAATAGAATCAGTGATAAAAGATAAAATAGAGCCATTCATTTTGCCAAACCTATCAAAAATGCAATTTGCCAAAAAAGAATCCTCAACAGGGCAGGCAGCCTTTCTATTCAAGTCAACTATAGAAACTGTTAGAGATAATAAAAAATACAGTCCAATTGTTATTCAACTAGATATTGAAGCTGCTTTTGACATGATTTCCATCAGTACTCTTCTTAAAACTCTGCAAAAATACTCAGTCCCCAATGCCTATCTAAACTTGCTTGCTAACTTACTTTTAAACCATGAGATTTATGTTTCCCTAAATGGGAAAACTTCACCGCCAATAGTGCCGCATCAGTCCATTCCTCAGGGCTCACCTCTCAGTGCCTTATTGTTCACTGCCTATATCAACCCTCTTATAAAAATAATAGAAAATGAATTTTCAGGAGTCTACATGCCTACCATCAATGACAACATCTCATGCATCACATATATGGATGATATAGCAGTATTTCTATCATCCCAAAAGCAAATTCCCAAACTTCTTAAGATACTTAACAATTTTACAAAAGAATATAAGCTAACATTTAATATGGAGAAATCGTGTGCATGGCAGATCTTCATCGGTAATAGCATTACTAAAGTTTTCAAAGGTAGACCAAGCGCATTTCTTGGGTTCAACTTTTATTTACGTCATTCACCTATGAGATCACTCATACAGAAAAATTTAATAGAGAAAGTGGAAAAGACTGTCAATTCACTCTCCAAAGCCTACCTCTCTCTATATACAAAAATGGCTTTGCTTAACATGCTAGTGATTACAAAAATCTCTTATTTTACTCCAACAATCATTTATACCAAGGCATTTACAAATAAGATAGACTCCTTATGTAGGAAATTATTCTGGGGAAAAAAGATTATCTCAATATCAGTAAAACGTCTAAGAAAACCCCTTTCACAAAATGGCCTTGGCCTTCACTCAATACATGTCTTCAGGATACAAAAAACATTGAACATAATATCTACATGTGCACAAAAATTTCCATATTTAGAAATTTCTGCCAAGATTACCCCTACAGATAGACCACCTCCTCTCCAGGGATATCTGAACACACTACTTACACCATTATTAACAATCCACACTCTTAACTTTAAACCACCACAAGCCAAATATAAATATTGGGAAGTTTATCAACTTCTACATCCAAGTCAAGATGATGTACAAACTCCACTTCATATTAATAATAAACAATTATGTCGCAAATTTAAACTATGGTCACTTGAACCAAAATATTTTGACTTTCTCCTAAAGATAAATCTGGACTCGCTACCTATGCAACACTTTTTGAAATATCAAAGAAACTATAAAGATATAGATGATATATGTAATCTTTGCCATAGGGACTCGGAGACACAAAACCACCTTTTTTTTCTCATGCCCAAGTCTAGAAAACATTCGTGAAATTATTAGCACTTCACTCAAGGATAAAAAAATCAATATGAAAACCCTTTTTGACTCTTTTAAAAGGGGTATCTTTGCTGAAATAAGAATCTGCACATTTTTACTCTATGCCTTATGGTGTACAAGGTGTAATTTCATATACAATTATAACCCCAGAAGACATCCAAACACGTTCAGAAATAAGCTGCAAACCATACGTGAAAGAGACATGAAGATTACAGATCAATCTAAGTACATTGACACCTGGAATATACAAGAACTTATATAAAAGCACTAACAAAAAAACTATATCTAACATGGATCCTTGTGCCAGTTCTGAAGTCAACTGACACAAATTAGATGCATTCCTGCTTTAATTTAATTGAAGTATATCTAATTGTATATAATCGTATGATTGAGTGATCATCATTGACTTTGTTGAACTGTTTTTTTTCCTAAATACTTCTAGTTTGATAACGCATACAATCACTGATCAAATCATTGTACATATGTAGTTTTGTGAAACCAATTTATATATAAGAACTATGTTGTCAAATGTAACTTGTATAACCTTTTAGAATACTAATAAAGTTTATCCTTTGAAACATAATAATAATAATAATAATAATAATAATAATAATAATAATAATAATAATAATAATAATAATAATAATAATAATAATAATAATAATAATAATAATAATAATAATAATAATAATAATAATAATAATAATAATAATAATAATAATAATAATAATAATAATAATAATAATAATAATAATAATAATAATAATAATAATAATAATAATAATAATAATAATAATAATAATAATAATAATAATAATAATAATAATAATAATAATAATAATAATAATAATAATAATAATAATAATAATAATAATAATAATAATAATAATAATAATAATAATAATAATAATAATAATAATAATAATAATAATAATAATAATAATAATAATAATAATAATAATAATAATAATAATGGAAAAAAATTGAAAGCTTTGAATTTTTGTTCATTGCACACCTTAATACTAAATAAAATAGATAAATACCATAATGTTACCATCTAAAAATGTATTTGCTCACAAAAAGGATATTTAATATATAGAAGCAAATTTGGAAGAAAATAAATTGCAATATTGGAATTGTATTCTCTTGCAGATACAAGCAACAATTAAATTAGATGGATTTATATGGTGAACTGTTGTCATTTTCTAATATTAAATACTGAATGTTTTAGAAAAATTTAATTCTATTTAAATTTTCCAATTACATTCAACTGCTAGTAATAGCATGCAGGTTCATGTATATATATGCACAATGTTTTGAGTAGTAATATTCTTCTCTCTTCCTTGGGTGTTGCTGGTCTGTCCAGTGACAGTACTAACATGAGAATCCAACCTGCACCCTTAGATACTGTAATATTGAATTTTAAGGTAAAGCAGACAACTATGTTTTGTGTGACACATATAACAGTATAAGGCATAATGGGTACATTTCCCTAACCTTGGATCATTCTGTTACTATCCTAATACTAAACAAGGGTAACCTACAAAACATCAATAATTGACATTTGATCACATTGTGCAAAACAATTTGAAAACTTTATTCAGCCCCTGTTGCAAGCTGCTTATACCAATGTGCTAAGTGTCATTGATGATGGAGTGAGTCAATGTATGCACTAAACATAACTTTGTCCTCAAATCTTATGCAATGGATGTCAGGTGCAATTGTAGCACTTGCTGCATATCTTATCTTAGAAAATGCTTTTGACTCCATGCTTCATGGAATAGTATAGCTCTCTCAATAATATCTATTGGCTTTAAAATCGATAGATAATAACATTAATAATTTTATTATAAAAATATTAAGGTTTATAAATGATCATATATATGTTAAATTTAATGATTGCTTTTATAAAATGAATTGTGGGTGGCCAATGGGTCTTATGGTAGTACCACAAATTTGTAACTTTTTTATTTCTAGTTATGAATTTAAAATATTACCTCATAAAATATAAAAAAAATTAAAATATATTGAAGATATGTTGAAGATGTATTTGTATGTGCACATAATGAAACAATAGTTGATTTATTTATTGAGTTAAATATGATTAATAATATAAAATGGGTGCTAAATGAAAAGAAAGAAAAGTCTATAAATTTTTTAGATATATTTATTAAAATAAATAATAATGTATTAGACTATAATATGATTTTAAAGCCTATTGAAATTAGGGGTTAAATCTCGTATAATTCTAGAGTTCATATTAGTCATAAATTGGCTGGTTTGAAGTCGTTTTTGTTTAGAAATGATTATTTATGTAAGTTTGTTAGTGATAAAATTGAAAATATTAATGTATTTGTTACTGATATGATAAATGTTGGTTATGGAAGGAATATTATTTATAATACAATTAAAAAATATAATTAAAATAAAGTAATAATAAAAAATATTAAATAAATTAAAAAATAATCTAAGTTTGAACTAAGTTCTATTATACATATGCTGATATGTGGTTGTGGAATAAAAGATATAGGGGAATCAAAGTGTACATTACAAAAATGATATAATGATCATAGGATTTCAGAAAGGAAATGAAACTTCAATATGTATGAATATTCCATCAATTATTTTTGTTCATAATAAAATGTGTAATTATGGTTTCAAATTTGATAATAGAGATGTGAAAATTATTCAAATTGAATGATATAAAGAAAAATTAAAGAATCAATGATAATATCTAGAAATAGAGAGGGTTTAATGAATAGATAATTGACTAATATAAAAACAACAGAATTGTGGGAAATTTGAATGAATTGAATGGTGGGTAATATAAAAATTTTATTTTGTGTCAATTTGGATTAATTGATGGTTGATAAAGACTGTCAGTGTTACAATCGAAAGTACTTCCAGTAAAGAATCTATTTATTAAAATTTGGATACTTTATTAAATATAAATCTATTTAATTATTTGAATTATATATATAATTGCTAAACGAGATGTCTGAACAGACAAATTTTATCAAAATTTATCTAGACTTGATAAAATACCCTGATCAAAAGTTTGTCTTAGAATTTTTGTAAATTTATTGCAGTGTTATTTCTGATTATCGATATAATTTTCATTATGGCTTCTATATTTTCTGTGAATTGCATTATATAATTAAATATCTATAGCCACTATATCAGATAAGTTAATTTAAATATATTTATCAACTTAAAAAATACTACAACAAAATATTGGGTTAAAAACCAATAAATAAATGAAAACTATAGTCTGTTTTACATAATTTCTATTCTAACTTTTGTTTAACGAAATTAAAAAATAAATAAATAAATAAATAAAATTTACATAAAGTACTATTTTTATTACAGTACCTGTCAATTTTAGATGTGTTTGTAACTGAGATGAAATATTTCCACTGGCTATTTTAACCACATTTAAGTTATAAACTTGTCGTAAACGATCCAGGGCCAATGAAATTTGACTTGCATCTTCCGAATCAGGCAACTTTACAGGTTTAT
>JAQFVV010006345.1:490000-520000 GCA_028023455.1 Epiperipatus broadwayi | reverse complement strand
AAAATACTTTCTTATGATTCATTATTCATATGCTTTATTCTGAATAAAAATTAAACAAAAAAATCAAAGCTCATAATTCACATGAAGCTAATTGGTAGATAAAATAATGTAGATTAAAAAAAAAAAAGTAAACAACATGTTATCAAAGTAAAAAAGGTTTGGATTAACTTTAATATGAAAAAGAAATGACTAATAAAATTTATGTTAAGTATGAGGACAATTTTCAATAAACAAAAACAAGCTTGATTATTTACTATATACAAGTTGAAGATGTAATTATAAATTTATTTAACGCACATTGATTATGTAAGTAATATTTACTAAGGCAATAAACCTAAACCATGTGTGGTTGAAAATCTGAAGGTAGGGACCTCTACAGGTCCTAACCACAAGCTACAGGTCTTGTGGTTAAGACCTGTAGAGATCTCTACCTTTGTATTTTCAACTGCACATGCTTTAGGTTTATTGCATTAGTAAATATTACTTATATACAAGTTGAGTAAAAAAAAGATAATTTTAACTCATTAAAGGCTAAATTCAAGTTAACTCAAGATTCCATGTTTAATCATCTATTTTAGTTATTTTTAACGTTAAAATAAAAGTTTTGCGCTTTTTTTAAAGGTTAAAAAAAGTTCTGTAAGATGCTGCCCTCTCTTGAATTATTTTACAAGTAAAAATCAATAAAACTGTCATTAAAGGTCTAACAAAAGATGCAGCACTGCCCATTCTTGATTCTGATTGGCTGTTATCTTTTGACAATAAAGAAAATGGATTGTCAATAACTAAGCATTACGATTTTTTTTCTTTCATTTTGAAAGTGATAAACAAATGTTTTAGACCTGTTTGAAAGGATTTTTTGACATATTACAAATTATTTTGATAAAATATGCTAATAATAAAATAATTTTAGAAAAATAGTTAAGAGTTTAGCAAAAATTATTTATTTTTCGCAGCATAAAATTGGGAAAAAATTCACTTATGTCACAAAACTTTTTGGTTGGTTACTAGATTTCACTTTAAATTTGCCTTATCTAATATTTTTATAATTATAAATAAAAATTTATTTTTGAAAAAACTTTTGTTCACTTTCCTAACCTGACAAATTATTAATATAATTTTTACAAACAAAACTAAAGTGAATATAATATTAAAAGATGAATATATTTTGATGCTTGAGTTTGTTAGTTGACCAATTAAAAGTTTAGAGTTTTACCTCACTTGGCCAACAAAATTAATCACCAGTAAATGAGTTAAATCAAAAGCCTGAACTTTTTTACACAACTTTCAGAGAAGAGATATTCTATAAATCAACTCTTTTTTTGCTTTTTTTAAAAAAAACAAAAACAAGAGCAAAATGAAGTTTAAGCAAATCAACATAAAACAGTAAATATTTTTAGCCAAATTAGTAGAAAAAACTTTACATTTAGAAAAAAAAATAGACATTTATATCATCAAAAAATTTATGATGTTGACTGAAGCTAAAAGAATTGTATTATTATATAAAAAGTTTGAGAGTAAATGTATAGGGAAAAATAATTGGCTTAAGGACATAGTTGTATTAGATGATAATATACTGAATATTTAGAAATATCTTTAAAAAATAAATAAAATATTAATATAAAAAGTGCAATAATTAAAATAGATGTTTTTATTTTAATAACTGATATTAAATGTGGAATGAAAGCATTTGCATTTACAATAAATACGCTTGTTTCTCTATGTGATCAAAAATATAACAAAATGAATGAATACGCTTGTTGTATTGGTTTGGAAACAGTCAAAAATAATTTATTTTATTTAAATTAGAAAGTTCATTTATTGATTAATTAAATGAATTTAAAAGTTAAAATAGGAATTAATGAATAAAATCAAGGGATTCTAAGAAGCAGAAAAATTATAATATTGTCTTTAGTTCCTAATTATTCAACATTCTAAAAGATGACTTCGATTTTTATTTTATCCAATGAGGAGACATTAAATTATTGTTAAAAAATCTTCAATTAAATCAATAACATTATTTAAAATATAAATATAGCTAAAGGGAACTTGAATGTCTGGGTTTAAATCCCTTATATTTACATCTAAACCCCAGGATATAGACTATCTCTGTATCTAAATATAAGTCACTAATTTGAATGCAATTTGAAAAAAGAAAAACAGTAAAAAGCACTACTGAAAAACAACAACTAAATAATATATATATATATATATATTAAGTGTAAAAGTATAATACCCGTTATAAAAATATTATATATAAAACATAGTAAAAATTTTAAACATCTTATTTGAGATGTCTCAGATTTTTGTCAAATAATATGTTTAAAATTTTTATTTGTTTCTACCGTTAATATATATATATATATATATATATATTCACGTGTGTGTGGTAATGAATATCGGTTGTTTGAGATAGAGTGGAGGATGAATCTAAATTGAAAATCTTAATTTCAAATCCCTCTATGCAAAATTGATAAAGTTGATATAAAAATGTAAAATTAATAGCTTATTTCAACCAATAATAATTGAACAAATACCAAACTCATTTTAGTAAGATATTTTTTTTAATCCTAAGCATATACATTTTTTTAAAATCCGTTACATCACTATGCATCTATTCAAAAATTTATATTAATCTTTCATTCAATAAAATAGCACTTGCATATATTGAGAAAACTATATATAATAGACTTATTATGTTTATTTTGATCTAACCAAAATTTTTTAATTAAATGAAGCCACATAAACCTCTTAAAAAATTAGGTAAAATATTTATTTAAAATTAAAGCTGATTCAAATACCAAATAGAGTCCTTGTAAATTAAGTTTATTTAATTGATGGTAGATAAATTAAATTACATAACAATGGATGGTTTGATAAAAATACAGAGTAAAATAATTTATATATTTTCTTAAAGGCATATAACGAAGTGTTTGAAATAAAAGTAATCGTAATAGAAAAGTAAGAAATTTAAAGAGATAAATTATCATAATCTGAAAAAAAGAACAAAGCAAAAAAATAAATATGCCAATAAAAAATTCTAGATTGACATTCACATTCTGATTCTAATCTTATGATTAATAATAGTTATATATACATAATGTGGATGTAAGGTATACATAAAGTAAATAAAAAATAAACACGTAATAATAGAAAATATTATATGTCCTAATAAAAAAAAAAAGAAATTCATATAACATTACAATACTAGCCAAAATAATTTTTTTTTTACTATAACTTTTATACATCCATGATTGCATCTATTGATAAATAAACCATGGGGGTGTAAGAATTTTAGTAAAATTTTATTGTTTTGGCTAGTATTATAGTGTTATATGAATTTCTATTTTATTTTTAATTTCTAGTATAGCTTTAAGCAGTATTTAATTTTTAATAAAAATACATATTAACAAACAATATATTACCTTCTATATTTGTTGCTTTCATTAGAGTGAGAAGAGGTTTCATATCTTCTGTAAATCTTTTAATTAAATGATATACATTTGTTGGATTTTGCAAAAACGTTTCTGAGTTGGTAAATTCCAAAAATTTTGGCGTTGCAAAGTAAGCAATATTTCTAAAATTAAATAAATAAAATATTAACTTTTCAATAATAATGCAAAATTTCATTATTTCTGCAATAAAAATAAATATTTTACATTATAATAAAACATAAAGGTCACTACAAATCAATGATAATATAAATATGTAAACAAAATAAATGTAAATTGTGTGTTTCTAGAATAATTTGTACCTTATTTCAGTCAAAAACTGAAAAGATATAATGGGATCGAAGACAACAACTTTGGTTTTGAAAATTTAGCCATATATATCTATATATATGATAAACAAAAACAAGTTAAAATTTTTTTAACCTGCCTATAGCTTGCATTTTATGAGCACAGATGGAGCTTTACCAATAGCTCACTCAAGCTTGTTTACAAAAAATACCGAGAGAGAATCAAAAATTCAATATCTCTTTCAAATTGTCTCCAATCTTTAAACCATGGTTTCAAGCTAATTGGCTCTCATCAGTAAAGGGTAGGAGGACTAGAAACTAGATCAAAATCCCAACTCTACTAATCAGCATTTATGTAAACTGTTCCTATCAACTTGAAAGCATGAATTTTTCAGATACGTAAATATCTTAAAATCCAGCTAAACAAACTAGATAGCTATATGGGTCTGAAATCAGTTCAGATTCACCACATAGTAAGAATGTTCTGCAATCTGTATCATTGCTAAAACCTTCAAAGGTACATTTATAATAAACAAAAACAAGTTAAAATTTTTTTAACTTGCCTATAGCTTGCATTTTATGATCACAGATAGAGCTTTACCAACAGCTCACTCAAGCTTGTTTAAAACAAATACCGAGAGAAAATCAAAAATTTAATATCTCTTTCAAATTGTCTCCAACCTTTAAACCATGGTTTCAAGCTAATTGTCTCTCATCAATAAATGATTGGAGGACTAGAAACTAGATCTAAATCCCAACTCTCCTGAACAGCATTTATTCAAACTGTTCCTATCAGCTTGAAAGCACAAATTTTTCAGATACGTAAATATCCAGCTAAACAAACTAGATAGCTATATGGGACTCAAAGAGATATTGAATTTTCAATTCTCTCTTGGCTTTTTTTGTAAACAAGCTTGATTGAACAATTGGTAAAGCTTTTTCTGTGATCATAAAATGCAAGCTATAGGCATGTTAAAAATTTTTTAACTTGTTTTTGTTTATCATAAATGTACCTTTGAAGGCTTTAGCAATGATCTAGATTGCATAACCTTCTTACTGAGTGGTGAATATGAACTGATTTCAGACCCATATAGCTATCTAGTTTGTTTAGCTGGATATTAAGATATTTACGTATCTGAAAAATTCATGCTTTCAAGCTGATAGGAACAGTTTACATAAATGCTGTTCAGTAGAGTTGGGATTTAAATCTAGTTTCTAGTCCTCCTACCCTTTACTGATGAGAGCCAATTAGCTTGAAACCATGGTTTAAAGGTTGGAGACAATTTGAAAGAGATATTGAGTTTTCGATTGTCTCTCGGCATTTTTTGTAAACAAGCTTGAGTCAGCTATTGGTAAAGCTCCATCTGTGATCATATATATATATATATATATATATATATATATTGTAACAAAATTTACATTGGTTAAAAGATATTACCATTACAAATTAAATTAATTATAGCAAAAGGATTCAAATAAAATAAATATTTTATCTAAGTGACAGTAATCAAATAAATGAGATCCAATTGATTTCAAACTATATTAACATGAGCATAAGCTATGAAACAAGGGATAAATTAACTTATTATGAGGGAATGGCATTGTAGCCAAAAATATAAGATCAAAATGCTTATCTCAAACGTATTAAAGATGATGAGCTATAAGTGGCAACTATAATAGTCATCGAAATTTATTAATTCAATACTCAAATATTACTTATAGATAAAATATAGGTGGCTTAAACATTCATGAATTTCTACTTAAGCTCTATAAAAATATACCATAATTTCATAAGATCAGCAATAGTGCTTGGAGGATTGGCCATTTCAGATATCTGGTATCTTGCCTATTTCAAATTCTAGTGAGGCTGCCATTACATCTCCCATAAACAAGCAGAAACCATAAACAAATTATTATTCAGAACAAACTATTATAACTCAGGTATATGGAAATCAAGTGAGTGAGTACACTGGTAACTCAATCAAATATCTCTCAATATATCCAACTGTAGATTTTACTCACAATTATCTCTTGGTTGGATCTCAGGTGCATGTCTAAGTGAACAACAAAGTGAATATGGTCTATCAGGGCACCACTAGGTTAGCTGGACCTAGACAAAGTTATATTTATAAATTTTTCACATGTACCAGGTTTGAATCCCTTTTGGTACTTTATTTCTAATAAAAATGGAGGATTTTGCTTTTAGACCCATATCACTGTTATGCAATAACACTTATGTAACATAAAACATCTTTAAACTAAAGTGGAGCATATAAAGTTTATCAGATGGTAATCATCTCGCAGATCTTACATAATAAATGCGTTTCAATATTTTTATATAAGTTTTACTAGCTCAGATTATTATTACTAATTTAGGATGGCAATTCACTCATCCTTGCATGATATAGATGATGGGATGGTGGTTATAATAATACTAAGAAATCACTAAATACTATGAAATCAATATTTATTTATGGCCTTTAAACATTTAAACAGCTCATTAATTAAAACGTGATGATGATGATGATGATAACGATAATGGTTAACCACAGCTTTAGACTAAGCTTAATCATAAACCTAATTTTCATAAAGAAATTCATAATTATTGCTTAATTTTAGTATATCTAATTGGAACTTAAATAGCTAATATTCACCTTGATGATGAATGATCACACTTAATAAAGACTACTCTTAATGAAATATATACGCCTCGTTTAATAAAATAAACTAATATTTATTGCTGCATTTCTAACATATACATAAAAATTTCTATATCTACATGAAAATTTATATTAACAATAACAACAATAATCATAATCGACTGTTTTAAAATCATAACATTAATTTTTAAATTCTTCCCCCTTTCCCGTAAATGTATTTCAAATTGGATGTCACATTGACCATGATTTTCACTCCACGAGAAAATGTCTCAAAAAAAAAAAATAAACACTTTTTTTTTCTCTCTTTTCTCTTTCGCACACATACCCTTATAAATCTAACATGTAAGTAGAATGACAAAAATAAATGTTAGTAAAATTGGAAAGAGCAAGTTTTAGAAACAAGTTTTAAATTATTTTCTCCCTCTCCCTCCTAAGTGCTGAAATGCTATATTTTCCTTTAAAACAAAATAATCTAATATCTCCAATGCTATATGTCGATCATTCTCACACACACCCAACCACACATGTAACAAGTTAATATATTGCTGTGTATGTGCGTGTTTTATCCCCATAATAACAAAAATATTATTTAAAACAAAATAATAATAATAAAAATATATTACATATTAATAACATTTCATAACTTTAAGTTAATAGACAATCATATGTTTATCATTATTAAGAAATTCTGGGTTTCAATTGATCTTGTTTGTTTTAAAAGTTCTTTAAACAAAATTATACCACTCTGTTGCTAAAATTTTACTAAGTCTCTGATATCATAAAGAAAACATATAAAAGAAAAACTTATATTACCAGTTCTATTCTTTGTAGCGACTTCCAATAATTCAAATTTATCTTGTTCAATGTCTATATTTTTCAGCTACCATTTCCATTTTTTTTAGAACCAACTTTTTTTTGAGATGTATAATTATTTGATGATGATGATTCTATTGAGGTTATTTGCTTTAGTGGACAATTTGGAAATCATTATATTAACATTTCTTCTCTTCCTGTCAAGCATGATTCTTTTGGTGGGTGAAGTATAGCAGTTGTTTTCACATTTATAATTTTGCTTGGATTTAAACTCAGTTACTGGGACAATTAATTGGACTTGATGATTTAATATTTATCAGTAGATTACTTTTTTCTGATCACCTCCAAATGCAGGTGAATGTTTTCTTCTTTCTATTTAAAAACATCTTATTTCTCTCGGTCAGTTGAAAGGTGTAGAATATTATTTTTTCATACAAGACATCTTTTCTTTCCTACATGATGTGCTGGCTGGATGGTCTGGTCAACAGATGACACATATATTAATTTTTCTTAGCCCACCATCCTTATATTTTCAACATTCAAAATGTGATATAAAAATGATTTTAAAAAAAGGTTATCTAGCAGAATTAAAAATGTTTGTCTGCTTTAGTTTCAATATTTTTAAAAGTCTCTATAACAACTGATTTTCCAGACTGCTTTTATATCTGATTTTTATTTCTATTTTTGACCAATTCGTTTTTTAGCTGGAGAGTGCAATCTTTTTTAGGAACATTAAAAAAAAAATCACACACCTGGTTTCCAGACAAACTTTTGTCTTGATGGAAAAAATAGTCTTAATCCTTTTTTACACCTATGTAACATCTCAAATTTGAGCTTCTTTCTTTTGATCTTAAGATGAGACATTTTTAAAATTAGACTTCTCACATCGTCTCTAAGTTTTTTAACAGAAAAACAACCCTTATAATACAAAATTGTTGAATAAGAAAAAAAAATAATTTAACAGATTTAACCCTTCTTTTTCTCTCAATATTTAATAAATGTAGATATATTTATGTGATGTAACACACACACTCCACCACTCAAATCATGTATAAACTGACATTAAATAATCTAATTGCTAGCTGAGTAATTCTAACCTTAATATTTAAAATTAAATCCTTAGCTTTTAAATCCAAATTACAACTATAGAAAAGCAAAAATAGAAGTATAGAATAAGATATTAAAATTTAGCAAGTGTAGGTTAGTTTTAAAGAAAGTTAATATGTGTAATTTAAAAGTGACTAACTAAATAGCTTTTATAACACACACTGCCTATACATATGCATTATAACTATTTTTTAACAAAAAATACCTATTAAATGTGTGTACTACTCTTTTTGAGTTTTTATATGAACACACAGACAAATAAAGAATATAACTGTTTCCCACTCTCTCCCTGTTTTAAGCTTTTAAAACTTGATCTTGTAGGGTTTAAACTTGGATGCCCTACAGCTTCCTTTTTATATAAAAATGTGATGATGATTTTTGTTCACATTTTCTTTCATGCACATTACTACAAATTTAGCTAATGACTAAATTGTAATGGCACAACATCCCCCCCCCCTTCGAATAAAATCATCAGCACCTTTGTTTTAACTATATTAATAAGAAAATTATAACTAATAAAATAACACTAATAATACTAAACATACTAAAAAAACTTCTAACTACTGGTAAACATCATCTAGATGTCCACCAAATCTCCTTTTCATTAGGAAACTTAAATATAATTTATTTGGAGATCTTTGCCAAGCTACTCTTCTGAGGCATAAGGGATCAAACTCCTAGCATTATAGGTTCCCTTATTCCCATCAAGAGTAGCAAACACAAAAGCATTCTCTCATTTTTTCTTGGTAATTTGGAATGGCTTTTCCTTTTCAAATCATATTGTGGTCTGCAGAAAATTGCACATGTATATTCAGTCCGTTTTGGAGATCTTTCTTTTTCATTTTCACTGGACACTTATAAAACATATCTGGAGGATTTATTTTGTATAACCTCCTATTACAGACTCCATTTAGAAATCTGGACTCTTGGTACCATATGTAATATTCCTTGAAGTTTTTCAGAGAGATTGACTCTCTATACCATATATAATTCATCCTTAAATCTTCCAGAGAGGTTGATTCTCTGGGCCATATATAATTTTATTTTTAATTTTTCTAGAAAGGTTGACTCTCTGTACCATACATAAGGCACTCTTAAATTTTCTAGAGACATTGATTTTCTGTACCATCTATAATGGACATTTAAGCTTTTCAGAGAGATTGACTCTCTGTACCAAATATAATTTACTTTTAACTTTTTCAGAGCATCTAAATTTTTCAGAGAGATTGATTCTCTGTATGATATACTCTGGACATTTAAATTTTTCAGAGAGATTGATTCTCTGTACCATATATAATGGACATTTAAATTCAGAGATATTGACTCTCTGTACCAGATATAATTTACTTTTGACTTTTCCAGAGCAGTTGAATTTTTCAGAGAGATTTGGACATTTACATTTTTCAGAGAGATAGATTCTCTATATCATATATAAGGTATCTCTAATCTATTTAAAAATATAGATTTTTGAAACCACACATGCTGGTTAGTTAATATATTGAGAACTACAGACTATTAAAACTTTGGCTCTTTTCTAAAATATCTGGTTTCATCTCCCCTCTCGCCTTTCTTAACTCAATCACCTTATCTGGTGCATGATGTTTTTCCTCCCACTCTCTTCTTCTTCTTTTTGCTTCATAACCTATCCTAACCTGCTCTTTGGTCATCACCTCATGTATTCTTTTTACTGAGAGATTAGGTATTATAGCAACTATCGGCCTTTCTACTTCTTGGAGCCTATTCTCTATCAGCGTACTAGCTGGTTTATTTACTTTTTCATCTAATTTTACATTCCTTTCTTTATTATCAGTAGCCTGACTATCCAGCTTATCTTTTAACACTGGAAAGCTCTGACTACCTTCCCATTTTATACTTTCTGTAGGTTTCTCTATAGATTGACATATCCTTTGACCTAAACTTTCTATACCTTTATTCCTAGCTTCTCTTGGACTCTCTATACTTTTCTCCATCTTTTCTTTGAAACTTTTAATAATTTTATTTCTTTCCTCCATCTTTTGTTCTAGATTTTTATTATCTTCTTTTAGATCTTTTACACTTTGTTCTAAACTTTTCCTACTTTCTTCTATCCTTTTCAACTTCTGCATTATTATTTCCATCTCATGTTTATTTATCTTATTAAAATTTAATATATTCAATATACATCCCATCTGTGCTTCCCTGACCACCAAAAACCCACACATCCTTTCCTTGTCTGACACCTATTTCTGACTGACCGACCGATTGATTTGCTTTTTCACCTGGCTTTACTAAGCATTGCAAATACAAAAAAAAATATTTAATATCCCTCATTTGATGAATCACTCAACAATAATCTATATAGTGCATGTCTGTCAGTAATAGCCCAAATTATATATACATCTATTTCCCTAGAGATCTGACAGATACAGACAGTCCACAGAATGATTAGCAGTTCACAATCATGAGATAAATAAAAGAATTCAGTCACAGCACTATAATAACACAATGCATCATGAGCACTCAGAAGATCATCCCAATTCGATCACTATTAACTACCACAACCCTTGATTGAATGATGCAAACTCATTGCAATAAAAAAAAGTATTTTAAGTCTTAGGGGCTAAAGTAGATAAACTATGCTTTGCTCTCTCTCTCTTGGAGTCTTACATGGCTAGTATCAAAGGATGCCCTTCTTATTATAGGCTACAGAAAACTAAGTCTTGCTCTCTGTCTTGGAGACTTATAGGCTGATATCATGGCAGGACTGCTGTTAACTGCATCATGATAAAATAAGAATAACATATAAACTGGATTGGAAAACTATGCCATGCTCTCTCTCTTGGAGACTTATAGGCTGATATCATGGCAGGTCTGCTGTTAACTGCTTCATGATAAAATAACAATAACTTATAAATTGGGTTGGAGCAGTGAATGGGTTTGATCATTCATGGTACATGAATATATAGCATTCTCAAGACAATGACAAAACTCTCCACTCATCATCAAAACTGCAATCTAACCAACCAAACTCCAATGATCAAATATCCAATCCAACCTCCAAAATCATAGACTTTTCTACAAAATGAACTCCCCAAACACACATGAGACTACTATCCCATAATTCATCACTATTACTATGCCTATCCTATCCTATCTGGCAATAAATCATTTTAATGTTCCAAAAAAATTCTATTATTTATTTCACTTTTGTCTTAACTTGTAATATTCATCTATTTTCAAAATTGACAAAAAAAAACTAAGCTGTTTTATGGCTGTACCCATTTTATCATCATCAATGAAAAATTAAATCATATTAAACATCATCACACACAAATCTAAAATAAGACCATATGGCTAAGACAATTTTGTAAAACAAAAAAAATTTTCACTGGAAAAAAAATTTACTAAAAAAAAAAATTCTCTCTTTTTAACCACACATCTTCCATCATTCTATAGACTCCCTTTTATCTCAGGTATACGGTAAAATACCAAGCCTCAGTTGGGCGTCCATTGTAATAAAATTAAAGTTGATCAAAAATATTAATAAAGGGAGAAAAGATTCAAATATAAATATTTAACTTAATATTCATTGGATTAAATGAAACAACATATTTCTGGATAGTAGCTATAATAGTAAATAAATATTATAATGATGAGTAGGAATAAATTAAACATATTTCTACAATTAGAAATAAAAGATATCACAATATCAATAATTACAAACAAATTATTAATAACAAACTACTATAACTCAGGTATATGAAAATCAAGCGAGTGAGTACACTGGTAACTCAATCAAATATCTCTCAATATATCCAACTGTAGATTTTACTCATTCTTATCTCTTGGTTGGATCTCAAGTGCATGACTAAGTGAACAAAAAGTGAATATCGTCTATCAGGGCACCACTAGGTTAGCTGGACGTAGACAAAGTTATATTTATAACTTTTTCACATGTACCAGGTTTGAGTCCCTTTTGGTACTTTATTTCTAATAAAAATGGAGGATTTTGCTTTTAGACCCATATCACTGTTATGCAATAACACTTATGTAACATAAAACATCTTTAAACTAAAGTGGAGCATATAAAGTTTATCAGATGGTAATCATCTCGCAGATCTTACATAATAAATGCGTTTCAATATTTTTATATAAGTTTTACTAGCTCAGATTATTATTATTAATTTAGGATGGCAATTCACTCATCCTTGCATGATATAGATGATGGGATGGTGGTTATAATAATACTAAGAAATCACTAAATACTATGAAATCAATATTTATTTATGGCCTTTAAACATTTAAACAGCTCATTAATTAAAACGTGATGATGATGATGATAATAACGATAATGGTTAACCACAGCTTTAGACTAAGCTTAATCATAAACCTAATTTTCATAAAGAAATTCATAATTATTGCTTAATTTTAGTATATCTAATTGGAACTTAAATAGCTAATATTCACCTTGATGATGAATGATCACACTTAATAAAGACTACTCTTAATGAAATATATACGCCTCGTTTAATAACATAAACAAATATTTATTACTGCATTTCTAACATATACATAAAAATTTCTAGACATACATGAACATTTATATGGATAATAACAATACTAATCATAATCGACTGTTTTAAAATCATAACATTAATTTTTAAATTCTTCCGCCTTTCACGTAAATGTATTTCAAATTGGATGTCACATTGACCATGATTTTCACTCCATGAGAAAATGTCTCAAAAAAAAAAAAATAAACACTTTTTGCTCTCTCTTTTCTCTTTCGCACACATACCCTTATAAATCTAACATGTAAGTAGAATGACAAAAATAAATGTCAGTAAAATTGGAAAGAACAAGTTTTAGAAACAAGTTTTAAATTATTTTCTCCCTCTCCCTCCTAAGTGCTGAAATGCTATATTTTCCTAAAACAAAATAATCTAATATCTCCAATGTTATATGTCGATCATTCTCACACACACCCAACCACACATGTAACAAGTTAATATATTGCTGTGTATGTGCGTGTTTTATCCCCATAATAACAAAAATATTATTTAAAACAAAATAATAATAATAAAAATATATTACATATTAATAACATTTCATAACTTTAAGTTAATAGACAATCATATGTTTATCATTATTAAGAAATTCTGGGTTTCAATTGATCTTGTTTGTTTTAAAAGTTCTTTAAACAAAATTATACCACTCTGTTGCTAAAATTTTACTAAGTCTCTGATATCATAAAGAAAATATATAAAAGAAAAACTTATATTACCAGTTCTATTCTTTGTAGCAACTTCCAATAATTCAAATTTATCTTGTTCAATGTCTATATTTTTCAGCTACCATTTCCATTTTTTTTAGAACCAACTTTTTTTTTTTGAGATGTATAATTATTTGATGATGGTGATTCTATTGAGGTTATTTGCTTTAGTGGACAATTTGGAAATCATTATATTAACATTTCTTCTCTTCCTGTCAAGCATGATTCTTTTGGTGGGTGAAGTATAGCAGTTGTTTTCACATTTATAATTTTGCTTGGATTTAAACTCAGTTACTGGGACAATTAATTGGACTTGATGATTTAATATTTATCAGTAGATTACTTTTTTCTGATCACCTGCAAATGCAGGTGAATGTTTTCTTCTTTCTATTTAAAAACATCTTATTTCTCTCAGTCAGTTGAAAGGTGTAGAATATTATTTTTTCAGACAAGACATCTTTTCTTTCCTATATGATGTGCTGGCTGGATGGTCTGGTCAACAGATGACACATATATTAATTTTTCTTAGCCCACCATCCTTATATTTTCAACATTCAAAATGTGATATAAAAATGATTTTAAAAAAAGGTTATCTAGCAGAATTAAAAATGTTTGTCTGCTTTAGTTTCAATATTTTTAAAAGTCTCTATAACAACTGATTTTCCAGACTGCTTTTATATCTGATTTTTATTTCTATTTTTGACCAATTTGTTTTTTAGCTGGAGAGTGCAATCTTTTTTAGGAACATAAAAAAAAATCACACACCTGGTTTCCAGACAAACTTTTGTCTTGATGGAAAAAATAGTCTTAATCCTTTTTTACACTTATGTAACATCTCAAATTTGAGCTTCTTTTTTTTGATCTTAAGATGAGACACTTTTAAAATTAGACTTCTCACATCGTCTCTAAGTTTTAACAGAAAAACAACCCTTATAGTACAAACTGTTGAATAAAAAAATAATTTAACAGATTTAACCCTTCTTTTTCTCTCAATATTTAATCAATATAGATATATTTATGTGATGTAACACACACACTCCACCACTCAAATCATGTATAAACTGACATTAAATAATCTAATTGCTAGCTGAGTAATTCTAACCTTAATCTTAAAATCAAATCCCTAGCTTTTAAATCCAAATTACAACTATAGAAAAGCAAAAATAGAAGTATAGAATAAGATATTAAAATTTAGCAAGTGTAGATTAGTTTTAAAGAAAGTTAATATGTGTAATTTAAAAGTGACTAACTAAATAGCTTTTATAACACACACTGCCTATACATATGCATTATAACTATTTTTTAACAAAAAATACCTATTAAATGTGTGTACTACTCTTTTTGAGTTTTTATATGAACACACAGACAAATAAAGAATATAACTGTTTCCCACTCTCTCCCTGTTTTAAGCTTTTAAAACTTGATCTTGTAGGGTTTAAACTTGGATGCCCTACAGCTTCCTTTTTATATAAAATGTGATGATGATTTTTGTTCAGCATTTTCTTTCATGAACATTACCAAAAATTTATCTACTGACTAAATTGTAATGGCACAATATATATATATATATATATATATATATATATATATAAGAATATCAGTACACACATACATATATATATATATGAAAATAAAATCGTTTTTACATCATCCCATGTATTCTGTTTGGCATATAAATAATCCTGTTCAAATTTTCAAAATCTACAAAAAGAACTTTCTCTATAGATAGAAAGAAAAAGCCATTGCTGAATTAGATTATCAACATTTCATGAAATCAGAATTATTTTTGTCAAGGCTAAGGCTGTAATGAAGAATTTTATATCTTACTTAATAATGAGATTGTTATAGTATGCAAATTAAAAAAAAGTTAATTGATATGTGTACTGGATGAGTAAAAAATCTGAATAGGAGGTCGATTAACAAAATCTTTTGTATTTCCTTTTGTTTAACCATCAGCTGATTTATTAATATTGATTTTAGAAGAAGAAGAACTCAAATAGGGACTTTCATAAGACAACAAAACATTGTATCTCATCACATTTATTTAAACTATTTGGCCTTTTTAAAATTTCTACTGAACATAGTTCTTAAATAATTTTATTCCAAAGTAGCTAGTATTTTTTTAATATTGTCAAAATCCTGCCTATGATTAATTTCTAAAAAAATGTGATGTAGAAACTTATGTAATCAATTTTTGATTAAAACATTTTAAATACCATAACTATAACCTCAATACATATATTTGATTGACTCATATATAAGCATTTTGGTGTCATAGTTAGGGAGCAATGAAAACATCTTCAATTGGACCTTGATTACAATACCTTTTATACATTCTTTTCTAGATAGTAGTTACAGCCTTGGCTTTGAATTAATACTAAGCTATTAGCTACTTTGGAAAATATGTTTCAAAAACTGTAAAGGATTTTACTGAATATTTAAAAAGGCCAACTAGTTAAAATAAATATGATGAAATATACTGTATTCCAGATCTATAGAAGTCCATTATTTTATCTCTTTCTTTTTCTAAAATCAATTTAATAAATCTGCTCACTGTACAAAAAAAGGAAATACAACATTCTTTGTTAATCTATATCTTATTGTGAGAGGACAATCATCTAATATGCATATGAATGATCATTCTTTAATTAACGATAATATCAATCATGCTATTACTTGACACATTACATATCTTCATTTACAACCTTAAAAAATATGAGTGATTTCATCAAGACATTGAAAATCTAATTCAGTGAAGGAATTTTCTGTTTTCATAGATAAAAATTTTTTGGAGATTGTAGAAACCTTAAACATAATTATCCAATAATGAATAATATTTATACAGTGTTATTTCCACTACACCACTATCATGCCAGATAGGATTGGGTTTCTATACACTTCTAGTGCTTTATGGAAGGGATATTATCATAAAAGTATAACCAAAGATATAAAAAAAAAATCTACAATCACCAAAATACATATTTTGTTGCGAACTGGTACTCATCAGTTTGCCCAGACTATAATCCTATAATCTCATACATATCTTTATCATATATATATATATATTGTATCAGCCAAAATTTGGTGTAATTTCAGTATTTGAGATGAGATTAAGCATAAATTTTTATTTTCTCAATAGTTTTAATAGATAATGCATTAATCATTAAGTATTAACATTATTGCTTTGATAATAAAATGTTAAAGCATGAAATGTGTTATCATTTCTACATAATTTAACAAATTAATCCTATTCATTTAAGATACACACACAAATAATAAAATTAATAATCTTAATACAATTATTAGTTTATTTATTCTGTGTGTTTTTTTATATTACATTTACACATAGTCAGTAATAAACATTACAAACAAATATTTATTGCTGTAAGCATGTATATTTTAATGTTTATGTTATATGTGCAATATTTAAATTGAAATGATATAAATATAATATAAATAAAATGTCCGTTAATTAATACAAAATTGTAAGTATAATAAAAATAATAAATTTAATGGTAACAAATTATTATAAACAATCCTTAAATCTGCAGAAGTACTTTCGTTAATTTCTTAAATCTGCCTCAACTGCCATTAAATTAAAAAAAAATATTTCTGTGGATTTAAGGATTGTTTATAATAGTTTTTTACAGTTAAATTTATTATTTTTATTATATATATCTTCAATGCAATATTATGAGAATGTAGTGTAAATTGGTTTGATTTGTGTTAAGAAAGTATCATTTGTTTTCCAAAGTGTAAGGTTTTTATTATTATTATTATTATTATTATTATTATTATTATTATTATTATTATTATTATTATTATTATTATTATTATTATTATTATTATTATTATTATTATTATTATTATTATTATTATTATTATTATTATTATTATTATTATTATTATTATTATTATTATTATTATTATTATTATTATTATTATTATTATTATTATTATTATTATTATTATTATTATTATTATTATTATTATTATTATTATTATTATTATTATTATTATTATTATTGTTGTTGTTGTTGTTGTTGTTGTTGTTGTTGTTGTTTAAGTGAAATTTTACTTTTGAAATGCAGAATAAATTTAATATCAGTGTGCAGGAAAGAGTGTGTAACCTTGGTGATAATGAAGAATGATGATGTCCTTTATGCAAAGTTATAAATAAGATTGAACAATTCAAATTCATTTTTTAACATGCCACCTTTCATTGAAACAAATCCAAATTTCTTTATATATTGCATTTTATTTTATAATTATCTAATTGATAATTACAAACTAATGGAGTAATAGGATTGTAGCTGTCCAGAAAACCACACTGGTTTCCTTTCCTGAATACTTGTTAAAAGAAAGAAAAAGTGAATTTATAGCATTCCAATCCATGTTCATATTTCTCTGCTGAAGGAAGATTGACACATGTAAACAAAATGTTTTAATCATAAAACTTCAAAATTGATAAGAATTATTCCTACTTATTATTAAAATGTCTTTGCTTGCTAAATGGGTTTTATAAATAGTCTGCTAAAAAGAGAGAATGTGAACTATACACAAGAAAAAAAAAAGTTCATCCAGTAAACAAATACACAATTATTATACCACTTGTGTGTATTGTGGTTAAAAAACCCTATGGGTGAACAACCTCTGTTACAATCAGACACCAAATATTAACCATAGAAGTAAAATTTTAAACCAGAATTATGACAAATATGCAAAATGACTTTGAATCTACATGTGCATATATATACCTATTTATATAACTACAAAAGAAAAATAACAATTCCCATACTTAGAACTATAAACTGAAGTGGCTTTCAAACCAGACATAAGAATGTTAAATTTTGAGGATTGCATTAATTGCATTATAATTATTGTTTTAATGGTTTGTATTTAATGCAATTTTAAATATTTTTTTGTGATTGTGTATTCTAATTAATTATTGATGGTTTCCATGTAGTAAAGAAAATATTTTTTTTATTTCTAGAAGTTAAGGGGTGATGTTTGACACCCTTTTGTAACTATTGTTATTAAATTGTTAATTTTATTATAATCACTGACAACTTATTTTTAAGATAATGCCAAAATATTCCTATGATATCATAAGTGTGTGTGTGTCCATGACTTATACAAGCAATAATCTAATAGAAGGATTAAAAGCTAGCATTTATGAATAAATATTAGTCTAGAAAGTAAGAATTATGATCAGAGTTAAGTTAATGAGATTTATAGATATAAAAAAGGGCTGGCATTATTAAGTAGAAATATTTTTTATTGCATGATCAATTGGCTAAATTTTGAAAACATAATTAAGCTCAGTGAAATTGTATATAATTATAAAAGAGATTATTAGACCAATAAATTGTATCTTTCATCAACATAACTAAATAGTATGCATGGAGTGGGTAACAATCAAATGCCAATGAGTTCACTAGTACAGAAATAAGATGGTATTATACCTGTATATGGATAGTTAGTTGATACAAGGTCAGTATGCCCAACTGGGGCTGATTATTTGAGATATTAAAGAAGCCAAAACTTTTAATTAAATTTATAACTCAATAATACCATCAAAATAATATTGTAGAATTATTATAGCCCTGAAACAAGAATCAGAATGTTATAAGCTTCATATCAAACCACACATAGAATATATTTGCGGCATAAAATAAACAGGTAGAATGGATTACTATTTTTAAAACAGATGTAAATAGATCTGATCATCAGTAAATAGGAAATACATAAAGAAGATTGTGAGGGTTATAAATCACATAGGAAATTTGTGAGAAGTCATATAGATGGATAGGTAAGCTGTTTCTAGGTGATTAAATAAGTTAATGCTTATAATTTTTCTATAGTAGTAGTTATTATTGGCAATATGTTAAAGAGTAATTATTTCAAATTACATCAAAGAGATATAGTATCTAAATAGTAAAGAACCTTTTGTTTATCTCTATATTAAAGATTAATGGTAATAAAATAAATAATTATAATAAATGATCTTTAGGACCAAATCCTATAAAATCATGCAACATGGCAATGAACTGATAGAGCAAAGATAAGGAGAGTTAGCAGAGGCTGTCAATATGCCCGAAAAAGACAATGTTGTGACAATGATCATGTTATGTAAAATATTACCAAGACATTCAGCAAAAGTATGAGATACAAGAAGAAAAAATACAAAAAGAAAAGCAAGAAATGCTGAAAAAGGTAGAGGAAAATTAGCAATTTAATGAAAATGTTGTTAGAAAGTCAAAAATAGAGTAAATCTTATATGAAATTGCAAAAAGTATTAAAGAAAATATAATGTCATAAATAAAGGAACAGACACAATTGAAATGAAAGTTTTTAAAAATAAGATAATTGAGAAAAGGGAACAAATGCACAATGAAATTCATAGAAGACGGGTACAGGTGTAAGAATTGATACAGACAATCATGAAAAAACTCAAGTCCAAAAATTAAGAAAAGAGGCATATGAGATAGCAATGTTGGAAAGCAATTCAGAAGAGCATAAAGAAGACTGAAAACAAGGTGGCTAATATAATTAATGAATAAAACAGATTATAGTAAAGTGAAAGTGAACAATCAAAACTGTTTGATAACATGGTATAAAAAACATAAGATAATGTCAGATTAAAAACTATACCAAGAGAAGTAAATAGTAGCCTGCACCCAGAATTCATAATAAATTATGACATATATTGCAACATAATTCAGCTTGTGAAAATTCATATATTTAGAGATAATGCTGGAGAATTACTAATGGATAGGGAACCTAGACAAATATTTCCAGTTAAGAGACTTAAAAAGTGAGCAAGTAGCTATGTCATATAACCATCTACATGATTCTTCAAAACAGTGGTAGAATTCTTTAGTAAGTAAATCAACCACTTATAAAGAGTACAGTAAGGTGATCCTAAATGATTTTTGGGACAAAGAGAAGCAAAAAGGGATCCAATACCAGGTTATGCAGGAAATGTTTTGGGTGAATAGTTGTGAATGGGGCAAAGTTGAGAACCCTTATTACTTTTGCTGTAACATAAAAGAAAATCATTATGATAGTATGCTACAATTTTCCATTTAGAGTGGAGCAGATGATTTTAAGCATGAACAGAATCATCATTAGACAAATGTCAAAATTTTTTAATGCCATTGATCTGAGGACACAATGTCAGAATGGCAATTGTATGGATAAAAAACCGTAACCATATATAAGAAAAAAATGTACATAGCAATTTTGGAGATAAAAAAGATTCCAGCATGTTGGAAATGGGAGACAAGAAACTAATTTTATCTAAAATTAAACTGTCTTTTAAAAACTTTATTAATTAAAAATACCTATCTTTAGTAGCTAATTAGAATTAAAACTTTAACTAATGTTTTCAAAGTAACCTATTATTATTTAATCTAATTTTACAAGCTTTATATTAAATTAAAGCATTTAATTCAGAAAATAACTTTATTAACTGAAAACTTACTTTAAAGCAGTAAATAATTCAATATCACTTACTCCTACAACTTTTAGAACAATTTAGCTATTTAGCTTTATACAAGTACATGGCTTATTATAATAAAATCTATTTCAATACAATATTTTAAACAACTAAAATTATTAATTGATTATACAAATAAAAAAACATAGTATTGGGATGTATTTTATATCCAGGCTGATAGATAACCTGCATACAGTGAAACTTTGGTCTGTAATTTTAAATTATTTATTGTTTACTATTTTTTAAAACATTAACAACATAGCAAACCATTTTATAACAGTATGAAAAGAAAACAATGTACAATGTACAGGGTTACTATATATATATATATATAAGATATATAGTAAAGATGAAAGTCTCGCCAATTTCAATCCATCTTCTCTGATCTTTAGCTTCTTTTCTCCACATCACCTCTGCACACTTTCTTACTTTATTTATCCATCTCACATGTGATCTCTCTCTCTGGGTCTTTATATATATATATATATTATAATGGTTGGGAAATGTAGAGTCTTACCGTATCTGCCCTACAGAGCGCCACTAGGCTACTTGAACCTAGAAAATTTATAGAGTAGGCAGATACACACTGTTAAGATATTATTTACATATATTTTATTGTGACCAACAGACCATACCACTAGCTCAGTGAGATGCAGAGATTTATAAAATATAACTTTATTTAATTTATATTGTAAATATAAAAAAGTAAAAGCCACTGCCAGTAATTAACACACAAACAACATTTATTAACGCATATATATATATATATATATATATAATAATTATTTAGCATTAAGATTTTAGTCTAACTTTTTTTTTTTTTTTACAAAACATTATAACTTATTTTACTTTAGATTTTAATTTACAATTTAACTGTTTTTATTTTATTTTAAAAGTTCGCACAGATGAGTTTAATATTTATTAGTGTCGAGTATGAATATACTACATAGATTGCATTTGAAAAGAAAATATTCTATCCTTTATTTAACCTTAGGCCAAAAGTTCGTAGTCAAACCAATGCCAATCTATCCGATATATCGATGTATTCAATGCTGCACCAATACGACAGCACAAATACCACACCATCAGGAATGCACATCTGAACAGCATGGTTGATAGAGGACATTTATTCTCATCCAGACATGAATACTACATCTGTCTAACATGAAGAGCAATTAAAAAAAACTCCATAGGAAGGGACTGCATTTTCCATCTTACCATCCCATTCCATAGGCAAAAAGGGAGTGTGCGGCATAATATATGATCCTGCATGTAGCGAATCTCATACTACATGTACTAATTACACCAATATATCCAATCCATTGACCCAATTTAACTATGAAACAAATAACCTAAGATTACCCTCCCTTAAACTAACATAACATTATGAATCTATGCAGCCATTCATGTCCAACTTAAATTTAACATTTACATAATTTCGCACAGATTAATTTTATAAAAGTTTGTTTTTTAATGTTGAGTATAGTTCAGCTACATAGATTACACAGTTAAAACATTTCAAAATAAACATGAACGATCAAAATTTAAAGTCATTGATGGAATTGCAGAGGGAAATTTACAAGAAACCCAATGGCATTCATCATAAGATGCTGCATTGACACCAATAACTAAAAAGACATCCGAATAAATATATTTTAGATACTCAATGTAAGGTATCATTATTTATTGAATGTCTATATATTTTAATCAAATATGAAAACAAAAACATAATTAAACGTTAATGAATCTATGCAAGCATCTATACCCAACTTAAATTCAATGCATTTAAATAATTTTTACTTTGACGAAAAAACAAAAATCATAATAAAACTTAAAGAACAAAAAAATAAAATAAATGGAAATGATTTTAAAAAAAATACATTAAATAACATTATTAATATTAATTTACGTTGGTCAGATAGGATTCTATTTGTATTATTTACTGAAAGGTTCAGAATATAGAGTTATTATTTTGAAAATGTTCATAAAGTTCTTACGGTTTTTAAAAAGTTCATCTTTATCTATTGCTTGCCATTTGGGATCCAGAGTTAATTCCCCCGATGTCCTGTGGTCTGCAATATAGAAAATGATTGGTCATTTCTTTCTTTTTTTTCAAGCAAAACTGAAGGGATTGAAAAGTGCATCTTTCCAATCCCTTCTCCTTTCCCTAGCACACCTCTGCTTTCACATCTCTATCTTCTATGATCTTTCTTCACTCATTAAAATTTATTTCCAAACTTTTTCTTTTTATATTAAATTTTTGGATCCAGTGGACATTACATTATGACGATGATGATCTTTTCATTGAGGTCCGTTTCCTGAGTGATTTCTTTTATTGGCTATTAGTTTCTATTGTTTTTTCTCCTATCTGACCTTTACTTTTACATTTCTGCAATGCCCAAGGGCTAGCTTACATTTAACTAATTAAAACAATCATTGCCATTTTACAATAGCATTAATTAATTTATTGTGCATTCTTAAAGATATATTTTTAACTTTAAATCTTTTAAGTTTTTGCTGAAAATTTAGTCTTAAAAACTTTTTCTTGTCAAGCATTGTTAGCTGAGAGGTCATTGCACCAGCCTTGCAAGCAAGTAGTTGGTTGCAGACGGGTGTGGGTTCGCATCCTGGTGGATGCTATGACATATGAGAAAAAAACTTTTTCGCTTTTTTTTATAAAGTTTTCTTTTAGAAATTTTTAATCTGTGCGATTTTATATATATATGGTTTAAATGACTTTTAATTTTCAATTTTTAAAAAACAAATTTTAATTTGCGAACTTTATTTTTATGACTAATTTTTAGAAAAAAAATAATGTAACGGTGTATGTGCCTATTACAATATATATATATAACATCATAACTCATCCTCATTGGACTTACCACATAATATATTTAGTGCTATAAATAATAAATAGATAATTATTTTCAGAGGCATATAATATGATTTACATTATCTATTAGTAAGAAATCTTGCAACAATATTTCATATTTTCATGTTCTGCTAATATAGCATATTTTACTTAGTGTGGAACATCTAATAAATATATTCTTTTCAAGCAACTAATGCCTACCACAGATTATTAAATCCTATTCAGAAATTTATTTATGTTTATGGCAATTATTTATATTAATTCTTTTATTTTAGGATTAATGGTATCAAGAGAATATAAATTAAAGAAATAAGGGTCATTACTCCAAATTACAACCTCATCAGTTTATGCAGGTATAAATAACCTATTTAGATTTTGATTCATTAGACTGATTAAATCGTTATAAGTTAAAAACATTTATTGATATCTTTTATTAAAATGTGGATGCACACATATATATTTTCTCTTAATTATAAATATATGTCTAGTGTTTTTACATAACCATGGGTCCAACATTTAATAATATTACAACATAAGTTTATTTTTTATTGTATTTTCTCTATATCCATAGTTCATTTACAGATGATTATTATTATTATTATTATTATTATTATTATTATTATTATTATTATTATTATTATTATTATTATTATTATTATTATTATTATTATTATTATTATTATTATTATTATTATTATTATTATTATTATTATTTATTATTATTATTATTATTATTATTATTAATAATAATAATAATGCTGAATTAAGATTTATTATCCGATTAGATAAAACATATATTTGTAAATAGTATTCTAGAAGCATAAGTTACTTAGTAGCAAATCATCATCTTGTTCTTTTCTATATTTAATGAGCTAGCACTTATCACTAAGTAATTTCTTTAAATAACGTACTGGTATAAGTGAGGATATTTGGATAAGCTGTATAAAGTATCTTATTTTAGTTGGGCTAATTTTATGTTTGATTAATCTATTGACTTAATTTCAATAGAGTCTCTACCTCAGGGCAACCCAATCTACATCCCACACTTTATGCCAGTACAATATACATCAAGGTGGAAAAATCAAACAAAGCACAATAATTTTAAGCAAACTTATAACTTGTTATTGACACAAAACATGATAATAAACAATATTTACTTCATTGCTACCCATTTTTTTTTATCTCTAACTGGAAACATCCTATAATGAAGTAATTTAATAACTGTTCAATTTCTTGCATTGTTACAGATTTTGTCAGGTAATTTAAATTGAATGTAATCATATCTTTCATTTGCTGGATGAATTGTTTAGAACATCTTTCTTTATAATTGATATGCATTTTACGTACTTAATTGAATATATAGTGAAATATTATTAATGTTTTTATTGATTGTATATTTTCATCAAACAATATATGCCAATATGGTACTTGTACATTTTATCGACTCTAAGGATAGCATTACTGCAAAAGTTAGACAGCATAAGCATTTATATAAAAGAGTAAAGGAAAATTTAGCACAAATGTCAATTATTCGGTTCATGAGAAAAAATATTGACCGCAGTTTGATACTTTGATCTAATCAGAACCCAACGATAAAATAATGGGAACCATGCACGTGAGAGACAAAATAATATATTATCAATAAAAGGTTATAGCCTTCCATTATATATTGATTTGATGATTTAAAATGCATATTAAAAAAACAACTTCTATATATTGTTAGACATTGAAAATCACAAGTATGATATGTAGGGGAAAATATACTTGATTTAATAAGGTTATAATAAGAACAACCAACAAAAAAGGAATATTTTTTATCTTTGTTAAAACACATTACTTGTTACATGTATATTGTGAGTGTGTGTAAATGTATGTGCGTGCATTATTTGTTTAAATATTTCAATGATTTAATAACAATTTTGATGGTAGCTGTACGTTTTGAAATGTAAAGTTAAAATACAGTAAGAGAAGGGCAAACAATGCTAAATTTTCGGATAATGATCAAATGTTATTATTTATATTTACATTTAAATATATATGATTGATATGCAATTAACAATCAATATTACTTGTATTTATATTGAAATATCTATGATTAATATAAAATATACATTTAGACATATATACATAGGTACTTATGTATAGATAAATATGTTATTTGATTGTCTGAAATGCAAATGTTTTAATTGTTTATTATGCAAAAGATTAATATGAGCATAATAATGAATACACTTTATATGCAAATATATTATACAGTATTTTACGCAAGCAAAAGTACAATAAAATAATATTTAATAAATAAGAATTACATTTTTTATTGAAGCAAAGCTTTATATTACTTACTGCCTTACAAGGTCTAGTCTTTTTTCTTCTTCTTTTATATACGAATCAACAATATAGGTTATTGCTCTTTCTACTTTAAATAAAGTATCCATATCTTCCATTGACGCAAAAATATTGCATTGGACATAATTAAAATTTATATATAAAAATATTAAACTAAATATTATACAAACATTTATGTGAAAAATACTTGTAAACATTTTATTTCATGAATTTACGGTCATAAATAATTTATAAGAAAATAACAATTACGATAATTTAAATTCATAGGCTGTTTCTTTTTAATTTATTCAAATAATGTTGGTAAATAATGCATAATAATAGTTATAATAATAATAGTAATAAAAATAATTGTTCCTATATTAAGTAAATTTCAATGCAAGTATAACTAACATTTTTTTTTAAAAGATGTATTAACAATTAAAATATACAGACTGCAGAAAGGAGTTTGCTGTTAATTGAAAACCAAACGTTGACTCTTCTTTGAGGCCTTAAAAAGATGCAGGTCAAGGTTTTAATGTTCATTATATATGTTCTTATCGTTACAATTATTACTACTATATGATTATTCATATAATATATGAACATGGATGGGTTTCTGGCAACACGGAACAGCCATAGCGGTAAGATTATTAACTTTTCACTTCTGTGATTAAGATCAAAAACCACCATGACTTTTCTTCTTAGTTACTCTAAGAGTTCCTATCAGAAATATAAATTAAAATTTCGTTAAGCAAATAAATGTGTGAATGATCTTTTTAAAAGATACAACAGAAAAAAATATAAGTATGGCTTTTATTCCCTAGAGGCTGTAACGTTGCCAGCCAAACAACATTTGGTGGCTAAAGATGAAGAAAGCTAATAATTTCTTGACTGCGCACCCAGGCTTCTACTGGATAATGATGTTTTTATTTAACTATATAAATGTAGAACACTTTCAAATGATTGAAAATTGTCTGAATTTAAAAAAAAAGACTGCTTTATATTATGTGGGATATCATTAAATCTTACGAGGTTAGAAGACAAAAGGAAGAGTCAATTGATATAAAAAGCAGGCATATACTTTACTACAAAGGCACCGATTTTGGAAGGAACAAGTGCAGTTGGAATCATTATAAATACAAAATAAAAATCAACATTGTGGAGATTGGTCATGCATCCGACAATTATTCAAGTTAAATAATGATATGAAATATAGATAATTTATTTTTATGCCCAACAATTTTCATCGTGTTGAAGAAATAATAGATCTTCGATGTACAAAAGCCTTTTGATCAAACTAAATAACTCTATAAAATGGTAATGGGAGAATTAATGCTAGAATTGATAGGTGATGTAGATACATTTATTTACAATGAAATAAAAAAACAAAGTCTTGCGGAGTTCACAGAAAAAGAAAACGTATATATTACAAATGCTAAAAATAGACAAAGACTTGTGGAGTCCGTTATATATTATAACTTCTTTCTTTGAAGAAAATGATAAACGTAAATAGTGTTGGAAGCTTGGATTATATTTTGACTACCAGAAAATATGTACTTAATATTCTTAATAAATTTAACAAATAAAATTATCATCAATTATTAAGATAGGCTTTAATGCAAAACTAGAGATTCAAAAATATTAAATGAAGTACTTACTAGTCGCAGTTGATATTCATAATATTCGAAAATATACGAATGAATTCAAATTAGGATGTGCAAATCGTTTAAAAATATTAACAAATATTTAAATTAATACACTGTATAGGCTTATACCTGCACATACAGATATATATATATGTAATATGTAAGGGATTCGAACTTAGACTTTCACACAACCCTCAACTCTGACCCACCTGATCACACACATGTTGAAAAGATAATTAATCACCAATATACGTATTTCGTAATAAACTGGCTCTCGTCAGTTGGTCCACATTACCATATATCTCCACACATATATACAATCAGTGCTCAACTTTATATTAAGATAGCAAATCCTTATACTTTAATGGACAGGTTTCAAACTACTTCAACTCACAACTCTTCAGCCTTCTATTTCATTGAAAATCTGATGATGGAATGTTCAAAGCCCTTGTTAGTGCCAAGGTTGTCATCCTACCCATGTTGACATTAGTCATTCTCACCTCTCATGTACAGGAGAATAATCCATTTTACATACGTGGGTCAGCAATATGAGATGTCTAGGAGAGTTGAGGGTTGTGTGAAAGTCTTGAGTTCGAATCCCTTATATATTAATAAATATTGAAAATGGTTCAAGATAAAATTAATGGAAAGATAACTCGTATACTATTGCAATAAAGAAATAACATTTAGCCAGTGAATTTTCTATTAATATAAGACAATGTAAAAACAAGAGATAGAAATAAAAATGTATAAAAATGATCCAAAGAAACAAAAACGAGTATTTAGCAATTTTGTAAATAGAAAAAAAAAAACAGTTAATAAAAATATAAGAAAAATACTGAGCTAGCAATAAAGTTATAGCAAATAATAAAGGCCTCAAAAGTGTAAAACATTTTTATTTTGGAAGAAAACATTTCTACAATAAAAAGAAAAAAAGACACTCTTACTAAAAAGACAGATGATATTACGAATACGTAGAAGAGTTCTGTAAAGAATTATATAGCAATAAAGAGCAAAAAAGTAATAGTATATACATTTTTTTATAATTGTCCAGTATACTAAATGAAAATAAAAGAGACTCCAGGTAAAAATGGGATTATAATCGATATTTTAAAAGAAGGAGAAGAAATAAAAAAATTGTCTGCAAAATTATAAACCAAATATCTAAATGATAAAGAGTATAAGATTAATAAGTAGTAATATTAATCCTTAAAAAGGTAATAAAAATGATTTTAGAAAATACAGATCTATTACTTTTTCAATCCGTTCTACACAAAATTTATATCAAAATATTTACAATTTGTCTATAACAAACTGTGAATTGTAATCAATCTCAAAAAAAAAAAAAACAACAAAAAAACAAATTGAATGAAAAGTAGCATTAGCATAATGGATTACATCAAAGTGATGAGAAAAATTATGAAAAGAACCAATGGATATGGGTTCCCATTATGTTTTGGATTTATCGATTAGGAAAAAGCATTTCTAGTGATTAAAGCATTGGATAATCAAGATATAGACTGAGGATATTATCATAATCCAAAAAAGATTTATCAAAATGCAACAACAGCGATTAGAATACATAGTGATATAAGAAGTTTAACATTGATAAGGGGGTTCAATTAGGATAATTCTCCAAACCTTTTACTGCAGTTTTACAAAAAAAAAAAAAAAAAAACATTTTCTAGACTAAATTGGGAAGTTGAAGAAGGAAAGGCAAATTTAGATTATTTAAGTTATCTAGATTTTGCAGATGATATGGTTGGTTTTGCAAATAATCAGAGCTTTAGGAAACATCGCAAAAATAATCAGTTAAAAATATAAAAGTAGGACTAAAGATAAGTGGCAAGGAAGAATTATGTTCAATGAAGTTTTCAACAAAATTTAAAAATAAAAATCAGTAATAATGAATAAAAAAAGTTAACATGTACAAATATTTAGTCACTTTATTAATGAACTATATTAGATGAAACTAAAACACTTAAATAAAGTGCTTTTAGAAGACATAATTTAATATTAATAGGAAATATGCTTATGTTTATGATAAGAACTTTGTTGAAAAATATTTTTATCAGTAGTTGTTTCTTTA
>JAQFVV010006345.1:425000-485000 GCA_028023455.1 Epiperipatus broadwayi | reverse complement strand
CTTTAAAATATGACAATATCCTGGATCTATACCTTGATTGATTTTTGCATAATAGTTATTATTTTTTTATAGAGGGAAATATTAATATTCTTTTATTAAAATTTCTAATATTCAGATATCAGGATGATACTGTGCTAAACTACAAAGAAAGTCTTTAATTATTTTTTTAAGATTTTATTTGTTGGACTTTAATAAATGTATTTTAAAATATAAACTTATATTGATACATTTACATCATAAGAAATATATTTTATAGCAGAATAAGTATAATATTAAGTCGTTTTTAAAAATTGGGAAATTTATTTTAACTGTTCCCAATACAAATGATAGACTATTATTTTACTGAATGAAGATTACATATTATCATTACTGTTGTAGGTTTTTTTTTTTTTTTGAAATGGCCAGAGTGAAGGCTATTCTTATTTTATTTCTTGTATTTATAGGTAAGACTTATTGTAATTTTTTTTATGTTAAATAAAGTTAATTCTTATTTTTCTTTTGTAAATATATTTTTTATGTTATGTTGTTATTATATTTGTAATAATATGATATTGTTAATTTATAAACAAATTTGTTAACTGTTTTTTTTTTTTAAATCATTCTAATCAAGTAGTGATTTATCTGCTTGTTGTTTATTTGATTTTTCTATTCTACATGCATGATACACAGAAATTAATAATTTGAAATATTACTTATTTGGCACATGATCCATAAAGATTACTTAAATATTATTTCTATTATAGTCGATTAAGTGACAAAATATATTATTATTATTATTATTATTATTATTATTATTATTATTATTATTATTATTATTATTATTATTATTATTATTATTATTATTATTATTATTATTATTATTATTATTATTATTATTATTATTATTATTATTATTATTATTATTATTATTATTATTATTATCATCATCATCATCATCATAGAAGATATGATCATTAGTAATTATTTTAAAACTGATATAATACCAATGAGAGATATACTTGAAATTGTCACAATATTAAAATATATTATATTTTTTATTTTAAGAATGCCACAATAAACAAGGAAAGATTGTACAATGTTTATTTGAAATCTTATTATACTATTTATGTTTTATCTCTAAACTTTAATCATTAAATAGATTTAATGTTGACAGTCATTAAGTTATTTGAGATGCTTATTGTTATTATTTTGTGAAAGTAGATAGACATCATGTAAAATTCCTCATCATATTTAACTTCAGGATGTTTATTAATTAATTCATTTGGTTATTAGTTGGTTATAAATGAACCTAAGATGATGATACATCTGCTGCTGATGATGATTATTATTATTATGGAGAATTGTAAATTTCTTGTTGAAAGATGAGTATAATTATTAGTTCCTATTTTATTAAAGGAATATTAAGTAATTTATTGTTATTTCTGTAATAAATTTATAAATCATATTTTAAAATTATTATATGTGTGTTTTAAACATGAGAACATTACACAGTAGTTTATTAGATGAATTTGGTGGGGTAATATTCTTATGCCATTGGGAGTGTATCTGTTGGGATGCATTGTCAATGTTTAAGGCAGTGTATCTTACTGAACTTCTCATGTTAAGTTACATATTTGTATTTGTTATTTTGATAAAACCATATTTTATTTATAGTAGTGAGCAAGTTTTTATAAGTTAAATTTATTATTAAAATGAATAGATTGAGTATTATAGTGGGAACCCTAATTATTTATATTGAATTTAAATGTTATAGTATTTTATGTAAGAAGTTTTCTTATATTTAATTATTAATAATATTGTTTTATTAGATACTATATCTTAGTAATGTATCTTGATCTAGTCAGAATAATATTATTTTAATAATCATTGTTTATGGAATCCAATTACAGTTTAATATTTTTATATTCTAGTTAGCTGGATTTTTTTTTCAGTAGTTTCTCTTTTGGTAAGAGTATTATATATATATATATATATATATATATATATATATATATATATATATATATATATATATATATATATATATATATATCAACCATTATCAATCCACTGCAGGATGAAAGTCTCTCCAAGTTCAATCCATCTTCTCCGATCTTTAGCTTCTCTTCTCCACATCACCCCTACACATTTTCTTATTTCATCCATCCATCTTACATGTGGTCTCCTTCTGGGTCTTTTACAATCTCTTGGAATCCAGTTTAAAATTTCAATTGTCCATCTATTATCATCTCTTCTAGCAATATGTCCAGCCCAACTCCACTTCAATCTTTTAATTCTTTCAATGAGGTCAGTAACACCTGTTTGTTCTCTTACCCATACATTGCGTTTTCGATCTCTTCTTGTTACTCCCAACATACATCTCTCCATACTTCTTTGAGTGGTCTGAAGTCTCTGTATTGCTTTTGTATTAAGTGTCCAAGTCTCAGATCCATAAGTAAGAACTGGTAAAACACATTTGTTAAAAACCTTTCTTTTCAAACACATAGGCATATTTCCTTTTAATATCAAGTTATTTCTACCAAAAGCACTCCAACCAAGTTTAATTCTATAATTAATTTCCTCTATTATGTTTCCATCTGTATTAATAATCTGACCAAGGTATTTGTAACTCTTAACTTCTTCTAATTCATCATAATCAATCTTTATTTTCATATTTTGAGCAAATCGATTAAACATTACTTTAATCTTTTTAACATTTATCTTTAGTCCTACTTTCCTACTTTCATCTGATAACTCCTGCAACATTTCCTGCAGCTCGGAAGCATTATTTGCAAAAACAACTACATCATCTGCGAAATCTAAATGACTTAAATAATCTCCATTTACTTTCACTCCTTTAGTTTCCCATTTTAATCCACAAAATACTTCTTGCAACACTGCTGTAAAAAGTTTTGGAGATATGGAGTCACCTTGTCTTACACCTTTCTCAATGTTGACTTTCCCATTATCATTATGTAATCTAATTGTTGCTGTTGCATTTTTATAAATATTCTTTAAAATATGACAATATCCTGGATCTATACCTTGATGATCCAATGCTTTAATCACTGAAGAAATGTTTATAGAATCAAATGCATTTTCATAATCTACAAATCCAAAACATAATGACAACTCATATTCATTTGTCCTTTCTATAACTTCTCTCAATACTTGAATATGATCTACTGTACTAAAACCACTTTTAAATCCAACTTGTTCTCTTGGTTGGTGAAAATCCAAGGTTCTCTGTAGACAAGTTGTAATTATCTTGGTAAAAATTTTATATAAAACTGATAAAAGGCTGATAGGTCTGTAATTTCTAATATCTTCTTTATCACCTTTTTTAATATTAATATTATTACTGCATTCTTCCAATCATCCGGTACATCTTTATCATTTAGACATTTGGTATATAACTTTGCTAATATTTTTTTCTGTTTCTTCACCTGCTTCTTTTAATATATCAATTATAATTCCATCATTACCTGGAGCCTTTCCTTTTTTCATACATTTAATTGCATTTTTCACTTCTTCATTTAAAATTCTGGGCAATTCGGAAGATGTAATAGATATAGGAGGTACTTGTTCTTTATTACTATATAATTCTTGATAAAAATCTTCTACCAATTTCATAATGTCATCCCTCTTTTTAGTAATAATTCCATCTTTTTTCCTTATTGCAGATATAAATTTCCTACCAATACCAAAATGTTGTTTTACATTCTTAAGACTTTTATTTTCTTCTACAGCTTTTCTTGCTAGTTCACAGTTATACTTTCTTATATCATTTTCAACTCTTTTCTGCACCATTTTACAAAATTCAAGATATTCAATTCTTTTTAATGCATCATTCTTGCATATCTTCATATTCCTTCTTTTCTTCATAAGTTCTCTAGTCTCAGTAGAAATTTAATTAGTCAATTGCTGCTTTTTTCTACCAGCTATCTTTGTTGCAGTTTTTAAAAGTGTATCAGTTATTTTCATATTAATTTCATTCAAATCTGAATCATGTTCAAAATCTACTAATACTTGAAACCGATTTGTAAGTTCTAATTTAAATTCATTAGAATGTTTCTGAAGATTAGGAATATCAACTGTAAATATAGTTTTTCTTAATAATTTTTGTCTCTCTAGTTTTACATTAACATGTATCTTACCCCTTACTAATCGATGATCACTTCCTGTGTTAAATTTATTAAGAACATTACAATCTTGAAATATATATATTAAAACAGATGCATTGTTTCATGAATATATTTTAATATTTATTTCTGCTTTCCACTTAAAGTGATTGATTAAAGTAAAACAGACATATATAAAAGAAACCCACTTTTCAATAATCTTGTAAAAAAAAAGGCAAAATGTTTAAATTTAATAACTCAGAGTTGAAAAAAAAGTAAATCTTCATCATTGACTTTTATAATTTTTAAATCACAAAATAAATACATCTTTATGCATTTAAAACTGGCATTTATTAAAATATTATATTTTTAATTTTTGAAATGATGTTGTTGTGTACAAAGTGTAATAATCACTTCAGGCAAACTTATCAAATTGGAAAGCAAAGCATTATGTGCCTAATCTCTCATCTGTTCCTGCTAAAACTAAATGATCTAATTATCAAGAAGAGAATAGCACTTGGGCTTAAATGAAAGCTGTTTGACAAATCAGATACTGTGGGGTCATGCTACATTAATCCAAAGACTTTATCAGGGTGTAAATAGTGGAGTTTGAAGTTCAAAAAAATTTCTATCTATTTGCTGTTTAGTTGCCAAGTAATTTTAGTGCAGAGACACCTTTGGAACATTATATTTTCAACCACACAGATATCCCATCTGAAAAATCTAGTTTTTACTAAGTGTGAACCCTACAGTTGTTGGATGTTGAAAAGTATTAATTTGGGAAGCATAAGGATGATAGGCTAGTTATTAATAGCTTTCTCTCTATCTACAGCCATGAATCTCCAAGCTATGCCTGAGTGAATACCAATGGAAATTAAATAATGTCATTCATCTTAAATAAAACAATCCTTTTTTGAAATGCAACAGTGACCTGTAGTGAATGAACACACCAGATGAAAATGAAGGTAACGATCTTATAAAGAATAAATTCTTATATGTTTATAATCAAAATACATCTTTCTTGAAATAAATCATAAATGATTACATTTTATATGCAAATACATTTTTATTAGGATAAATCATAAATGCTTATACATTTTATATACCAAATACTTCTGTGTGGAAATAAAGAATAAATACTTATATGTTTATATCAAAAAACATCTTTCTTGAAATAAATCACGAATGATTATATTTTTATATGAAAATACATTTTATTGGGGATAAATCATAAATACTTAGATGTCTATAATCAAAATGTGTCTTTAATGAAATAAATCATAAATGATTATCTTTTTATATGCAAAATACGTCTGAATTAAAATAAAGAACAAATACTTATATTTGATCAGCAAAATACATTTGCATTGAAATAAATCATAAATACTTATATGTTTGTATATAATATACATCTTTATTGGTATGAATCATATATACTTATATATTAAAATAAAGAACAAATACTTATATCTGATCTGCAAAATACGTTTGCATTGAAAATACGTCTTTATTGGAATAAGTCATGAATACTTATATTTTTTATATACAAAATATGCCTTTATTGGAATAACTCATGAATACTTATATTTTAGACAGCCGTTATGTCTGTATCGAAATAAATCCAAAATACTTATATGTTTATAATCAAAACATCTTTAATGGAATAAATCATAAAGATTACATAAACAAAATGTCTGCACTAGCACATATCAATCTGAATGAAATATAAATGCTATATAATTGAAATATGTCTCTATCTGGTGGAATAATAAATGTTATGTACAAAACATGGTTATCCTGGGAAGAATTAGAAGGGCTTGGTGTTTAAACCCATTTAAAGCCAATTAATATTATATCTAATATCTTTTAAATGGACCTGGTTCAAATGCATCCAATGTGGGTGTTGAAGTGCCATAAATTAATCCAGTATAATTAAAGTTAAAAAAAGTAAAATTGCAATTAAAATTGAAAAACAAAGTTCAATACTAAAATTTATATCAAATGCTAAATTGCAATAAAAGTTGAAATCAGTGAGCAGTGTGAGAAGAGATATAGTCCAAGGTAAATCAGTCTGTAATATTGATAAAATTATTAATAATAGTTAAATATAAAATGTAATTAAAAAGGAGAGTGAAAAAAAAGTCAGAAATAAATAAAAATTATTACTGGGGGTTTGGAGTTTAGTGAACACTTTGTTCAATTGAAAATATTTTGTCGACCACTTCGTTCAATTTAAAAATAAAGTTTTTTTAGAGTTGATAATGGAAAAAAAGTGAAATAGAATTTTATTTTTTAAAGTAAAATAATAGTTTTAAAGTAAATATATGATAATAAAATAAAAGTTTTTTTTTCTCTTTGTAGAGAATCAAGTTATGTAAATGAAAAAAAATATATAAATAAGGCCTATAATAAATGGAATGAAATATTTAATAATACATATAATTTTTCATAAAAACTAAAAGAATAAATAAAGCATAATATATAAAATCTTTCAAGTAAGTGTTGGTTGTATGTAGGTTATTAGAGCTATGGGGTGAGAATACAGATAAAGATCAAGAAAGGTGTAAGGCTGTCACATTGTGTGAGAATAGTACCTGTAATAGACTAAATAGAGGGGAGGCTTGCCTTATTTCTAGGATGAGGTTCCAGTAGAAAGGTTCTGGACCATCCAAATCATGGTAAGAGAAATAGTCCCAATCCTGTAATATACACACTGAAAAAATACAAACATAAGCTGCAAATCAAGTTCATGGGAAGAAAAATTCCCATCGTATAATAGATAAATCTCAATTTAGCATAAGCCAAATAGACAGTGAATAAATACTGCCATTTGCAGTGATCCCATTTTATCTTCTAGAATACAGACCCATTTGATAAACTCATGGGATCATTCAATCAGCTAGTAGAGAAATTCCAGCATAAAAATTATAGTAGTTTTTTGTATAAGTCAAATATAAGCCAGATGTGTCTGCAATTCACAGCAATTACCCTCTTCATACACATCAGAAAGATGTATATTGCTCCTCATGGTCACTGCATATACCGTAATTCATTGCAAGTCAATCTAGAATATGGCCTGGTGATATAGAACAGTGTAAGAAGGGTCACTGTCAGTGATTTGCTGACCAGTGTGCAAGCAAACAATTACGTTATAAAAATATTAAGTAAATAAATAAATAAAAAAAAATCAAATTGAAAAGTTTGAAATAAGATATCAGGGCTAAAATGGGCCAAATTAATACACTTTTCCTTTCAAACTGAGGAAGGGTGTGTGATGTACTGCAGCAGACAGCTCGCATTACATATTTTTCATTTAAAAATAAATGACTAAGTTATTAATAAAAATGAAAGTAGACTTTAAGATGCAAATTTTGCATAAGCAAAAGATTGCATCATATTTTTCTTTTAGAATAAAACTGTAAACTATCTTATCAGCAAGATAGATTATTCTAAGCAAATATTAAATTAAAATGTAAATGTAAAAATAATTAAAAAATGGACTTAAAGATCAAAATTAAAAATAATGATAAGGAATTAAAACAATAGGAGAGAAAAAGTATATAAGTATCTCTCTCTATTGTTATTCAGTTGGGTTTGTGATTTACAGTTTGCTTTGCTATTAGTATGGAGTTCAGGTTCTTTCTAATGAATGCAGAATTTTTGGAAATTGTAAACAATAGTAAGCCAATCATTACTGCTGCAATCAACATTAATGGAGAGGCCACATAAGTCATACAAGTATCCATCAGGGATTCATGCCCAAGACCTCAGCCCTCAATTCTCCTGCCTGTATCAGTCCCTGAAAACAATGCTGAGATTGTAAAGTAGAAACTGTGACATACCCTCTCCCTTTCTTTTTATTTAACATAAACCTGGAAGAAAAGCCATGAATCCATCAATGGAGGAACAAAAAGCCAACTGGTTCAAAAAATAAAACCAAATAAAAACCTAAGTAAAGATACTTTTAAATATATTCTGATCACAGTCTAGACTCTTTATTTGAAATGAATGAACTTTAATTAATAGACTATTATAACTATAGCCTAAAGTCATTTATATTTTTCCTATGTCAAATCTTTAATTGTTATACAGTGTTAAATATATGTACATAAATAAATATTAATGTTTGCTCTAAATGTTATTTTGTCTATTTTCTTTTTCTCTCTTGTCACTATGTCATGAGTAAATTAGTGTAGTTATTTTGTGAGTAAAGTAAATATGCTGGATCCTGAGACACAGTGTGAACTAGTCATGGGATATTTCAAGTGCTGGATAGTGGACCTGTTCCCCAAAGCATGCTGATTATATACCTTGTGACTGGCTGGCACATTAAGTTGATCATCAAAACAAATAAAATGCTTTAGGTGGTAGGAATTTGAATGTAGCAGTTGAGGTGGGCCATGGTTTGGAAATGTGATCATGTTATGCTTTGCATAGCTAGCTTGATCTGACTGTGGGTATTGTTGATGGCTCTGCTATTGATGATATTCTCCCCTTTGCTTGAAGTGCAGGTCTGTTCATATAATATTAAAAATGAAATATAAATTAAAAATTAAATTAAACAGTGTTTAAACCCATTTCAATAATATATCTAATATCTCTTAAATGGACCTGGTTCTATATATATATATATATGATCAACAGATGGCGTTTTACCAAAAACACCGTCAAAGCATGTTTGTTTACATAAATGTCAGAGTAAGCATTCACTACCTCTTTCATTAGTTCCACCTTCAGATCATGATTTCAAGCTGATTTTGCTATCATCAGTGAAGGACAGGAAATAAGAAACTAGATCTAAACACTAAACTCTGAGCGTTTATGAAACAATTTCTATTCAGCTTGCAAGCATGAATTTTTTAGACATGTAATGTCTTCAAAATCAGCATAGCAAGCCAGATAGCTATATGGGTCTGATATCAGTTCAGTATCTCCACATAGTAGAAGCCTCTGCAATATATATCATTGCAAGAAAAACTTCAAAGGTACATTTATGAAAAACAAAAAAGCAAGTTAAACTTGCCAACGCTTATATTTATGATCAACAGATGGCGTTTTACCAAAAACACCATCAAAGCATGTTTGTTTACATAAATGTCAGAGTAAGCATTCACTACCTCTTTTGTTTATGTAAACAAACATGCTTTGACAATGTTTTTGGTAAAACACCATCTGTTGATCATAAATACAAGCATTGGCAAGTTGAACTTGCTTTTTTGTTTTTCATAAATGTACCTTTGAAGTTTTTCTTGCAATGATATATATTGCAGAGACTTCTACTATGTGGAGATACTGAACTGATATCAGACCCATATAGCTATCTGGCTTGCTATGCTGATTTTGAAGACATTATGTGTTTAAAAAATTCACGCTTGCAAGCTGAATAGAAATTGTTTCATAAATACTCAGAGTTTAGTGTTTAGATCTAGTTTCTTATTTCCTGTCCTTCACTGATGATAGCAAAATCAGCTTGAAATCATGATCTGAAGGTGGAACTAATGAAAGAGGTAGTGAATGCTTACTCTGACGTTTATGTAAACAAACACGCTTTGACGGTGTTTTTGGTAAAACGCCATCTGTTGATCATAAATACAAGCATTGGCAAGTTTAACTTGCTTTTTTTGTTTTTCATCTATATATAATGTAGCATTACAATTTAATTTTATATTATTTAGCAAAAATGGCCAACTTAAAAAAAGTATTAACTATTACTATATTAAAAGTAAATAAAATAATTGCTTAAAATTAAACATTAACCACAAATAATAGATACTTTGTCTACAGTTTCGTGCAACATTTGAGTGATAAAATTGTGAGTTAATGGTTCCTTTGCAATCTGTATCTTCTATTGTAGAATGTAGTAGAATCTTCTTACAACTAAACATTTTAATCATTTCACTTATTAAACCATTCATTTTGTGTTTATTAACAGAAAATTGATGATTAAGACACACACACATATATATATACCAGATGGATCCGACCTTGTAATGGCTTGTGATTTTTTTTTTTTTTTTACATTCATTGCTCTAACAATTTTTTTGAAGATTTAATTGTAAATTCAACAAAAGATTTTAAATTTGAGAATTGTACACCAACTGAAACAATTATTGTTATGGTGGAAAATAAAAACTCTGGACTTTCAGTATAATAATAATTGGTTGCTTTATTTTTAAATTTTTTTAATATAAATTAAAAACAAAATATTTTAATATATGAATAAATTTCTAAATTTTAATAAAGCTAAATTTAAATTTACATTTTAAAATATATATTTAATAAGTTTAAGGTGAAAATATATTCCAGTTGTTTTTGCAATATTTTTTATTAAATATTTGTAATACCTTTTTTTAATTGGTTGCTTTAAGAATTGTTTTTTTTTAAGATTTAAAGTAAATATGTTTTTTTTTATTAAACATTGCTAATTTATACAAATTTGTTACATTTTAAATTAACATTGCTAAGCACATCACTCATCTGAATTATATTACAGGATTGACAGACCATGAAAACATGGAACTCCTTAACATTGAATTACAAATCAGTATTTGTGGTTGTTAAATCATGTAGTATATTTCTGTTGTTAAGAGCACTGATACAGATTTTTCCCCAGGATTTTTTATTTAATGTCAGAAAAGTATCATAATAGATTTTTAACTATAAGATCTTTCCATTGACTCATTGTAAATCGAAAGATTTCACGAGTACTAATGTATAATAAGAATTGTGGACTTAATCAGTGAAGTATTGAATAGCTTCACACTCTCAGTTCTAACCGCTTCAGCTTCACCTATTTATATAGAAAGTAGGTTGAAGTAAAGAAGGGTTTCCCTATCTTCTTCCAAAGAGTAAGCTTGTGGTTAAGACCTGTAGAGGTCCCTATCTTCGTATTTTCAAGTGCATTTGCTTAAAGGTTTATTGCCTTAGTAAATATTATCTCATAAACATAGTGGTTACGATATCATTGGACAAACATTCATTTACTAATTGCATAACAGAGACAATAATAATATTATATATATTGATGTTTTTAGGTATATGTATTAAAGACATTTTTTTAATGTTGTAAAAAATGATTTTAAAGCTTATGCAAAAAAAAAATATTTTAAAAAATATCATCAGCAACTAAATATTTTTATGTGAGTTTAAAAATCTTGGAAGAGCTGTCTTTTTATGTTTGTATTATAGAAATAACTATAATTTAACAGAAGATAATTAACCCTTAACACATGCTGTGTACTGCTATATTAAATCAACATTATTTTTCTTGATTATAAGGAAATTCTAACAGTACGAATCATGAGTTTTAAATTGCAGTTACAAACTGCACTAGTAAATCTCTTAGACAATTACAGAAACAAATATAATAAATAAAATGTTTGCCTAATTAAAAATTTCATTTGTTATTTTATATAAATTAATTTTTAATCAAAATCAAATAATGATAATTAAGTTCAACGAGGACAGTTATAAATTGGAAAAAAAAAGTATAAACTTTATTCAATTAATTTAGGCCAGGAATAAATAATCTACAAAAAAAAAAAAACGTATTGACATAATTACAATTTGAAGAGAAAAAACATTATTTAAAATAATTCACAGTTTCACAGCGTTTCACAAACATCTGATCATGTGATTTAATCCATTTATTGAAAACTAAAAAAAAAAAAAAACAATATGCATATGTATAAGGATGAAAAAAGATCTATCAACCCCCCCCCCCCCCCACACACACATCTATCTATCTATCTATCTGCCTACCTATCTAAAAAGATCTACAAATCTATCTATCTATCTGCCTACCTACATTCCTATCTATCTATCTTCCTCTCTATCCATCTCTCTATCCACCCATCTATCTATTGTAATGATCAGCTAGCATTATATGGGCATCAACTGATACATGCCACTAGATTGGGTTTTTGTTTTAACATGATTAGACATATTTTTTTGTAATATATAATTAATTACAGAGGTAACACATGAGTTACTCTTGATGAAATGGAACAGAAATTAACATAGAAGAGATTTTTATATCAAATAATTGAAACGGTACACAATTTAAATGATAAAGAAAAATGCAATATTTTATTTACAAATTTATAATAATATAATTATCAGTACAATACATTATTTCTTCTCTATGTGCAAATATATTTTAACTAACAATTATTTACCAATCATGTGTTCATCAAAACTAATTATTTTCTTATTTAAATGAAATTGATTATAATCTACAATTATGGCTTAAAATAATGAAATTTAAATAACTAGAATGATGAAGCTTTGATAATCAAATGTCTAAATTATCATTTGCTTTATTTCACAAATACATGTGGACATGGGATGTATGAAACCACCAGCACTCCTAAAATGTCCTATAATTATTGTCATTAACTTTAAAATGACAAGACATAATCACAGATTAGAATATATAATATAATTATTTGATCAAATACTGCTTGCTGTCGAATAACTACATCATGTCTTTAATACATCAATGCTATATTTTCTTTGTTAAACCTTATAAATATTACTCATTTATTTTATTAATATTACCACCACCCCAATTCCAGATACAAATTAAATTACCAAATATATCTCCAGTGCTACTCATGGTAAACATATATTTAATTACACTTATTTATTTCTTATAATACTACTACTTCAAAGAGGTCGCCTTCAAAGAGTCATACCCTTTTTTAATCCTAATAAAAATTTAATTGAATGAGATGGAAGCATTGGATCTGACCGTGGGTGTACAAAATTAATACTTTTGATTATAATATAGACAGAATGTTTACTTAACTATATAAAGCAACAACGTAAATAATTCTATTTATGCAGCAAATTGATATACACATAAAAGTATATGTCACTGTAATCAAAGTAAGATCAAATACATATACAAGATACTTTTAATCTCATTAAAAATAATAATCTATCTATTCAATTTAAAATTACAATGCTTATAATATTAACATCTTTTTTTCTTATAACATTATTTATTCTTTTTTTTTTGGACATTGCACAAGTCTCAGAACATATATCTCCATACATGCCCACACGGGGTATTTTCTTAGTATGCCTATTATATTTTCTGAATAATTAAAAAAAAAAGTCATATTACATAACAAACTAAGATATTATTAAAACATTATTATCTATAATATTAATAAGCCAATAAGCTGATACACATGCGCTTTGCAGATGTCACTATATAAATGAATACTCCCACTTTTTCAAACCCAAGATAAAGTCTTTAAGAAAATATAGAATGAATTCACCTATATTTTCGACCCAACCAGTATATGTATGGGGAAATCTGAAAAAGTGGGAGTATTCATTTATATAGTGACATCTGCAAAGCACATGTGTATCAGCTTATTGGCTTATTAATATTATAGATTATAAACAAAAACATCGCGCTATATAAAAAATAAATGTCTTGTTTAAAAACATTATTGTTTAAGAAAATTTTTTTAGATTTGTTTATATATATATTTGAAAGAAGACACTTGTTTAAATGTACATTTTCAATCCAAACTAGATGTGAAACTAATTCTAGAAGAAGAAGAGAGAGAATATTTATTTATTTTGCTATCTAAAAGAATTTAAAAATTAAATATTAAGATAAAATAAAACACAAACACAATGTAAACTGTTTCTTTAAAATCAGTTTAAAAGAAGATCACAGACATGTACTTCATTTTTCTAATATATTTTATCCATTTTACAATATAAATATACTTTTAAAAGTATTATATAGAGTAACTATCAAATACAATAATTATTTAGAGGTTATCTACAAATGATGTTCCTTAATATAAATCTATATTGTTAAGAGCAGTTTGTTTTTATTAATTCTTAATACTGACCTATATATATATATTGAAACCATATAAGAAAGATCGGTTATAATCTCGGTAGAAATAATGTGAAGAATACATTGAGATGGCCGGGGTCGACTACTGTCCCTCACTTGACTTGCAATTCACTATTCATACATTTTTATACATATTTTCACATAAGCTAAAACTATTCTCTACTTTAATAATATATTCACATTTACTAAAATAATATATACTTTTCTCAAGGTAATTCAATAATATATTTACTCTTAGTCTTATTGTATTTTATTAATAAAAATCTTTGCAAATATATTATTTCTTACTATAAAAACTAATTAAGAGTAATTTAATATGTGTTTTAAAACTAAAGCTAGCAATTTAAATATGAAGTTGATTAATGATTTATCTCAGGGTTATAAGCAAAAAATTTATACTATGTGGCTAATTATGAATCAAAATATATAAAATGCGCTAACACGCACAAGCACACAAAGCTAAAAAACAAATAAAGCAAATATATATTATTTTAATATCTATTCATTAAATGGCTAAGCGCTTTCAAGGATCAAGCCCTCATAATCATAGACGTATTACAAAATATAATAAATTGACTCGGAGTGATGCAAATTTATGCAAATGAAATAATTATGCATTCCATTTCTTGGATATTTTGTAGCAAGAGTCTTTTCTATTGATGGCGTCGCCATCTGTAGATATAAAGAAAGCTTCTTTTATCTTTCTTTTTAGATTATGCCGCTCTCTGCACACCACCACTGGATTTCCGGTTGTCAATCGTGCCCAGCTGAAGCACGGTGCTGTGCAAATACTGAACTATGAGCGGTGTCCAACAAAGCTTTATTATAAGAATAAGTGTGTTGGGATAGCCTAGTGGAGAGAGAGGCCCTAGTCTCACCATAATATGATGATCTACAAAATTTTTCAGGGCAGGCGATATTATAGACCTCTTGAGGTGTCAGCGAGGGTGGTAGGCAGTCTTTGGTATTATTAATTAATTTGTTAGAGTTAGGAGGTGTGTGAAAACATAACTGGTATTTATTATTGAAAATATTATAAAACATTTATGCATATTAGGCAGGTAAGGGAGTAGGAGTCTTTGCTTATCAATGTTAGGGACTTTATTATTTATTTTAACAAAAAACTGTTTTATCCTCTTGTCAATTACATTCACATCAAAAACAACTTTTATTAGGTCGTCCCTATATGATGTGAGGTTATCTTTTTTATCTGCCTCAAATTTACATAAGTGCATATTTCTAAACAAAAACGAGATTAAACCAGAGAGTTTGTGGTTAGTTGGTGAATTGGAAAGAGGGCGGGAGTGTCCTCTAACATCAACGGGTTTGATTAGCATTTTATAATTAATATATGTATGTTCTCACTGCATATGTAGGTCCAGGTATTTAACTTGTTTATGGGCATTTTCATTCTGCAAGTTAAAATAAAATAAATGGATGGATATGCATTTTAAGATATGACAATGTAAAAGTAATTTTATGTATATCATATTACCAAATACTTTTATATTTTAGATAACATTAATACAATAACGATGTATCTAATCCAGAAAAAAATAAGGTGTATGCTAATATGTCAAATATGATCTTTTTATATCATAGTGACCAGGACAAAAATATTAATAATTAACAATTACTTTATTACTCAATATAAAAGATAAAAAACGAATAATAATAAGAAAATTATATAAAATATCTAAAAATATTAGTATTTGTTTCCTAAATCTAATTTGAATTTGGGATATGAAAAGGTTGTTATCAGAACATTAAATAGGAATAGGTGGTTATTATTTCAAAATAATCCTCAATTTAAATACTGGAAGGATAATAATTATTATCACCATAAAAGATAAAAGTTTTATAGTCAAATCAACCTCAATAATACTGGGGAAGTCTTAATTTTTTTTAAGAGAAGCAAGTGTAGTCATTGGTTAGCAAACTAGATAACATTTACCATTTTGGGCTTATTTAATTTACCTCATGATCCTTTACCCAATTCATGTGTTACTTAAAGGTTATGCATGCTACTCCAATAATAAAATATAACTAGATCAATAAGATACCTTGTTACAATACTATATAACAGTGAACAATTAGTACTAATATGCAAGAGTGATGCATAAAATATTCCTTACAGATTTGCTCATCTGCATATGGATAATCAACTCCATTTTAACTTTGAAGTTGAACTTAAAAGGCCCAAAACACAAAATAATTGCAATGTAGCACAGGTTTATATATGTTTAATAGTTACTTATGTTTATACAACCTAAACATAAGATAAATAACATTTAATACCATTCAATATCACTAATAATAATATTAGATAAAATATTAACTGTTCCTGGAATAGTAATATCTGAGAAACATAATGATAATAATAACAATAATAATAATAATAATAATAATAATAATAATAATAATAATAATAATAATAATAATAATAATAAGAAGAAGAAGAAGAAGAAGAAGAAGAAGAAGAAGAACAACAACAACAACAACTAAAAAAGAAACAATTATGAGAAAATGCATTAAATAATCCTCCAACTGTTGTGACTATTTAAAATTTATCCCAATGAAATATTGAGACTTGCAAATATTTCACAGTTCTTGGGAATTTCTTTTCAAATAACAGCTTCACGGATAATTTAAACACAAATTACTTCATTCTGCAATATAATCCTTTCTGGACACAGCATAAAGATCAATACATTCCATTTATCATACTTGCTGATTCAAAGTAAGTTACATTCGAAATATTACTCCGTTTTCAGATTGCTTATCATATGAACGTTTATCATATTTAATATTTGCTTTGATAATCCACAATTCAGAAGTGGCATTTAAATATTTAGTTTTCCTAATCCATTATCTATTCAATGTTATTGAAATATTTAGCATTGATCATTCGTTATGCAATTCCATAAACACTGGATGCAAATTCGTAGTTTATTCCACACAGCGATTTAATTCATTTGAACAGATGCTATAATTTTATCCAAAAGATTAGCGTTCATTACTTATTTAATTTGAGATATAAAATTAATCTCTTTATTTATAGATCTTTAATCCATGATGCCCATAATTTTGATTGTATCTTTGGTAAAGCAAATAGTATAACATCCATAACAAAACGATTTTTATCACCTTTAAAATCACTGATTGTTTTTGTAAGTTACGAGATTATGGAGGGAAATGCGAGTTGAAAAAAATAATGTTTAATGTTTTTTCCTTATATAATTTATATTATGTAGACATAATATTCACATTTTCTTAAAGTAAAAAGAAAATAATTATTTAATAAGGATAAAAAAAACAATTATTTTACAATATTTTGAAAATAAATATCAACAAATTATTTGAGGTTAATAAATATAATTTTGTAATTATCAGCTATTTACCATTACTTTCAGTTCAAAAAATTAAGCGATTTAATATTGAAATAGTGAAACAGCACTTAGTCAATGTGTCTATTTTTTCACTATCAATTGACGGTAATAAATATTATTTCTTAAAACAAAGAATTAGTAAATTAATCAATGATGGTTTTTGGTTTATTTGTTGTTATCTATTTTCTCCTAGAATGATGGGAAGACATTTGCCAAGAAAAGGCAACTGATATCTGTTTAGTTTAACTGATCTGACACATAGATGACAAACAAAATGGCTATTTCAAAATTTGAACCTGTTTAGGTCCAGTATGCAATGAAAAATCATCACGATTGTCTGGATTTTCCAAAATTCAGCTTTTATACCAGGTATCACATGATATCTGGATTATAGAATATCCTCAATTATGCATTGGGGGTTTCTTTATTTGTCCATGAAAAAATTGGAAGAGTTTGTTATGGTTTCTGTCAGGTAAAATGTTAGTTAAGATTTTGGAAACTTTAGAAGGACCATTCAAAAATGAAGAAAAAAGAAGAACATAATAATTTCAATCTTCAGTTGCTTCACTTTAATTTCTGGGCTTTAAAATAATTTTACAAATATTTATTTACGATAGAATGACAGCCTGTTAAGCTAATTGCGCAGACGCTGTGAGAATGTTATTAATAAATGAATACCTTCGAACAACCACATGATATAGTATTTATATAAGAGTAAAAGGAATCCTCTTACTCTTACGACTCAAATGTTTATATATGAGCAAATCTAAAGTAGTTGTAACGAAGGCGTGACCACATAATAGTCACTTTAAATTACTATATATAATGTCTGTATGAATGACGCCGATGAAATTTATTAGAATTTACTAAACGCCACTCTAAACGAAACTAAATCATATACAAGAATAAGGTATTCATTTATTAATAACATTCTCACAGCGTCTGCGCAATTAGCTTAACAGGCTGTCATTCTATCGTAATTATAATCGCATGCAAGACGTTATAAAATAAATGCTTATTCTTAAATATTTATTTAAAATAAACAAATCATAAAATTATAAAGTTCTCAGACATTTATTTCAATTAATTTTAAATTGGCTTGTTAATAAATAATTTATTGTTTAATAAATATTCTAGAAGATAAATCAATATTTGCTAATTAAAAATCTAAACATGTTAGCTTCTGCTTCCACACATGTGCACCAAAAATATAACAGCCGTTTGTTCTAGTCCACAATCAAATATTTTAGTGTTGTAATGTTGGATTTATAATTCTATTCTATATTTCTATTTTTGAATTATTTGTTTTATATCTGTGAGTGCTGCTTTTGATTTATACAGTTCAATAATTTTATTTCTTAATAACAATAACAATAAAATATGAGCATATGTATTTGTCTTTATATAAATATTGAAGTCTATCAAAAAAATCTTCTTGGAAAGCCATTCAAAGTGCTTTATAAATATTAATATGAGAGAGTATTTAAACAACATAATGATTCTATTCTATGCTGTACAACCAATGATAGCAATAAATGTATTTGCTTAACTATACAAATTAAAGCCAACAAAACTTATACAGTTTAAAACTCCTCATAATATCCAACTCAGAGTGATAATGTAAGGTTATGATATATATATAGTAACCAAAAGGTGAAGCCAGATCATAACAGGCAGAAATAATGATATAACACAAAACTGTTATGGTATAATCTGGATGTGACCAGAGTGCACTGCGAAGCCCCATCATATCATTATGTGAAAGTACATTATATTACCCAAAATAAATTGTGTGACTATTTAATTAATTATCATTCTCACTAATGACTGTATCTTAAAACTACACTTCAAAACCCGAATTTACGATTTTTATTTATGCGAGATCTTATGGCCGACCATGAACAAGATGTCCTAATCTATAAAACTACTAGAGATTACTCTTCCGGAATTAAATGTATGATCCATTACATTAATATCGACTATCACATGGTGAATATAGGCCATTTAATAAGGCAGTAAAAGTTATAGTCAGCCTCATAATACAATTGGCTGTAGCTCAGATATACTCAGGATTTTAGTACAGAAATGTCAAGTATGGTATTTACTTTGCAATAAAGGTTAAGCATAGAAACTTTAGGTTCTTTCATCATTAATTTAAATGTCAAATTAAATCAATAGCAATGAGACTCTTATTGTAACATGTAAATCATATATTGTAATATTAGAAAATAGGTTCAATCATCATAAGTCCTAATATCACAAAACATCAAAAGAAGTAACAAATTCTGGGCTATATTACAAAATTAGCAAAGCAAAGCTAAAGTGATGGAGAGGGTAAATGGGATTTTATTATACTCTGTACATCACTAATTACCCAAGAACAAAAAAACATTAAGATATTCTGTTAAAATTTCGGTAAGGCTTGTACGCATTATCAGTGACAATATGTGCTCTAATATATGATCTATTAAATATAGTAGATTTTCTGGTTCTATGAATGACAAATAGCAACAGCATAGTTAGATTACATTATAAAATTAATGTATATTTACAACCCCATTAATATTAAATAAATAATTGATTAATACAATGTTTACAAAATTAAATAAATAATAAATAAAATGAAATAAAAGACTATCACATATACTTGTTTCTATACCTGGATAATGTACAAGAATTAGATTAATAAATAACTAAAATAAAAGACCATCACGTGTACTTGTTTCTAAACATGGTTAATGTGCATGAATTCCAAATAAACACAATATAAGATTTTTCACAAATGGATTTGATTTCAGCCTTTTATAGAAAAGAGGATGAGTTCAAACATCTAGTCAATAACTTTTCCAATATGTCATTATCAGAACCAATGTACATATACCCCAGATTTATAATAATAATAACAACAATTGGTACTGATAAATCTGCAAAAGTTGGCCATAATGAGATAATGAATTAAAGAGGAAATATTAACCTCAACTCAACTGGGAATATCATGTAACTGATCTATAATAAATTATGAAAATAATTCACTCGAAGGCTCTTTGTATAGCTGGTAACTGAACATGCAAGATCAATCTAAAGACAAGGGAAAAAATGTAAATACCATATATATAAAGACTTTGCTCAAACATACATTTATACAACAAAGAGCAACGATATCCCTATGGTTGGATTCATCCATGCAAAGGAATAACAAAGCATCAAGTGCTATGTGGGATTTTTTAATCATCATCATAGCAACAAGCATGATTACAGACTGTTCTGCAGATTAACCACTAGTGCAGAAATGAATATAAAGAATATAATAAAATGGCAAACGATCATTATGCAGATTAAACCACCAGCACAGAATAACATATAATATTATAAAATAGTGTTAACATTTATTTTCCAAATAAAAGAGACAAAATGACTGTCACCAATAAATCTTCTAAATTAAGAGACACAAGCAGTCTTACTAAAGTGAATTAGGACATCAAATGAAATAAATACTTCAGTATAGTAAATAACTAAGATAATAATCAATTCTGCCTAAAGCATAGGCGAGATAATTAATACATAATAAATATAATATGAGTATAATCACAGAACTCTGGAAAGACATACAGGATTAAGACATGTGGTGTTGTTGCACATTATAGATTCATTAAATAATCATTGAATCTTTACCAAGCACTGTCCACTAATAATTGCTCTCTTCAATTCCTATATCATATGTTCACTCCCATGAATTTAAATCGATAAATAATTATTTTAGGTATAATAGAATATATATATATACATATACACACATGGTGAACTTCACATATATAAAAGATAATATGAAACAGAAATCAAAATAAAATACAGATTTGTTTAAATAACTAAAATATATTTACAATTAGGCTCCAGGTATAAGAGTGCCTGTTATTTCAAATCTTAACAACTACACTAAATTAAAATATATAATATTTCAAATATAGTCACTATTCACCAATAAGATCAATAGCACACTTTTTAAACACTTAATGTACCACATGTATAAATAAATAGTTTTCAATTACAACGTATAGAATCTTATGAGTTTGATTTATTTCCCTTTGTTTCCACCCACAATGAATATTTCATAATTAATTGATTCATGTGTAGGCTCTCGGATATTTTTAAAAGATAGGACATATATAATTTCAATTAGAATATTCCTCAAAAGTTAATAAACATCATTACTTATATTTTAGGAGTTACTGCAAAATTAAAATATTTCATTACTTTTAGTTTATTAGTCATGTCGAAGACTAGAAACGATTATCCAAGCAAATAATTATCCCACAATTGCTATGACAGTTGAAGATTAATTTTCTGGTTAGCTATTATTTTTTTTCAGTAAACATTATTATTATTTTAAAAATAAGATCTAACATAGTAGGAATGTTATCTTTAACCCTTAAACTGCTAATTATATTATTGGTTGTATGAGGTAAAAATCAAATCTTTTAATTGACCAACTCACAAACTGAAGACAAAGCCTATTGTTAAAACATATTCGCCTATAATATTAAATTCAACTCAGATACGTTTATAAAAAGTATATTACTAATTTTTCAGGTTATGAAAGAGAATGAAAGTTCTTTCAAAAATAAATTTCTATTTATTTATTATAAAATATATTCAATTTCGGCAAATATAAAGCGAATGTCTAAACAAAAAAGTGCTGACGCAAACGCTTTTTTTCAATTTTACGTTATCGAAAAGTAAAGATTTATTTTTGCTAAATCTTAAATATTTTTACTAAAATCTTCAATATTTTTCGAAAATAATTTTGTTTTTTTGGTATATTTTTTAAAAAACTAGTTTAATTTCTCAAATTATATTTTTTTAATACTTAAATTGCATTCGAAATGAAAATCTCAGCGTTTTTCTTTATTTTCTTTGATCAGGCGGTTTCTTTGTTCTTTCCAGCCAATCAGAATGTCTTTTTCAGCTGAGATCTGGCTGACAGCGAATCACTGACAAGGTTCTTTCTTTGTTTAGTTTAAAATGCATTTTTTTATATTTTTTACTTGTAAAATAATTCGGAAGAGGGCACCATCTTACAGAACATTTAAAAACCTAATCAATACCTGTCAAACGAATATTTTAGCATAAGAACTAGCAGAGTTAGAGTGACATCAGATGTCGACAAGATGCGTCGTAAGAGGCGGTTGAAGAATTAACTTTAATATAAGTCCAGAGTGGGATATAGCTAATTCCTTATTGTCCAGACACTGGCACACAAAAAATGTTAATATAGCATTTCATTCTGCATGGATAGTATAAATAAATGTTTTAAAGTCATGAAAGTAAAATATGATATCTTTGGTTAACATAGTTTGTAAACAATAAAGAATGTCGTCGGGCGTTGATAGCCAAGAGGTCAGTGCAGCCGCCTTGCAAGCAAGAAGTTGCTTGCAGACTGTTGTCGCGAGTTTGCTTCCCGGCAGATGCTTTGCCATATGAAAAAAAAAACAATAAAAAATGTTTATCTTTAAAATTGTTATTTTCATTTTCATGGTTGATAATTCCAATGCATTTCAATTATAGACATTTTGAAAGACAGTCAGCAGTTAGATTTTCACCTTGTAGTCTGTAAAAGATTTAATTCCTTTCTTTGTCCTTAAATGTTTTTTTTAAAAACAGCCTTTGTATTCATTATATGTTTAACAGCGGAAAAAAAAAGATTTCCCATTTTTTTAGTTTACATACTTGCTGTTACTATCACAGTTTCTTTAAAATAAAAAAAAATCCCTGACCATTCTCTTCTCCCTTAGCCAATTACATTTCACTTCAATTACATATTTCTCTTAAAATGAAAGACAAGAGAAAAAATATGTTTATTATTCTATCAACTAATTCAAGTTAAATTAACTAAATAAATCGTTTTAACCAAACTAAATAATATTTAGAAATATTTAAAGAGAAAAACAACTAATTATTAATATTATTTATTTTAGTAAACACGATGTAATATACTGTTGGTTTTTTCAGGTTAAGCACAGTTTTTCTCGCCCAGTGATTGGAACAAAAAAGAAACAATATATATATATGAGAAAAAATACAATAAGCAAAGCAAAAAAAAATGAAATTACATAATCTCACCATTGAGTTAATCTGAATATAAGTATCAAGTATATACTAAGTGCTAACCATGATAATCAAGTCACCTAAAAGAAGTTAGAGAAAATTTAAATCAGTTCAACCAAACTGTATATTTGTACCCAAATATATATTTTAAGGGTAGTTTACAATCCTATCAAAACCAGCCTTTCTTTATTCACACCAACAAATCAAACCCATGCAAAACATAAGCGTAACAAACAGGTAATTGGATATGCACTACTATTTTTTAAGACAACACACACACTCATATATATATATATATACAACACACACACTCATATATATATATATATATTGTAACCTTCTGAATAGGCACCAGAAACCAATGATGATTAAATAGCACTGTATCAGTAACAACTGATTGCATCTTACTAAAAAAAAATCGTAAATAGTAATTTAAAGTGAGAATTCTACTCTCACACTTTCCTCAACAGTACTTTAGATTTGCTCATATAAAAGAATTTGAGTCATAGGAATAAGAGGATTCCTTTTATTCCTGCTTAAATACTATATCTTGTGTTGTAGAGGGAAGTATTCATTTATTATTTAACTCTCAAAAAGACGCATGCAGAATTAGCTTGAAAGGCCGATCTTTGAATGTAATAAAAAAAAAAAAACCTGAAATGTAATTTTTTTTATTAATAACCTAAAAATATGTTTAAAGGCACTTGCAGATATAATTTGAAGATTTTGAGATATTTAATATTTTCTTTAGGGAGTAATTAATGATAAAAGGGGAGGGGTGGCTTGTCACAGAAATTGTCAGTTTAGTTTAAGTTGATCCAAGTTAGTTTTGTCTGTAGAACAATATTGATAGTTGTTTAGATAGTTCTCTGGTTTATTTGCTTTTAATATTTCAATCCATAGTGTAAATAGTGCAATATGTTTGACTCATTATTATAGAAACTTTCATTTTAGTCAGGTTGGTTTAGTACCTGTAGTACAGCATTTATGGATCTGCATGTATGCTTGTGCCATCTTTCAACTTCATTTTTCATTCATGTACTTCATTATACTACCAAATATCATGTCTCATAGCAAAATATTTGATTTCGTAACCAATAGCTTAGATAATCAGCTTAAACCCAATTTAAATGAATCAATGGATCACTGGACTAGTGGATTATCAACAGACAAATACACTATTAAATATTTTATTTGCTAAAATATTTATTAATAATAAAAGTCAGATGTCACATGACTTATATATGGCTTGCATTTACAAATATGTAAAATTAAGAGCATGCTAATGAGCTCTAAACAAGCTTTTTTTATTTTTATTTTTATGATAAATGCTACTACAAGAGAAGGCATTCAAATCATCTTTATCTTGGATTGCCCTCATCCTCAGACCAGTTTCAACTTATGGGTCTTGTCAGTGAGGATTGGGACACTAAATTAAAAAAAACCAACTCAAGCTAAGCATTTATTAATTGTCAAGATCTGAAACTTTTAGACATCTGCATGTCTTTGAAGTCAGCTCTCTAACTGAAAAATCATATGGTCCTGAACTTAATTCAGATACTCCATATATTAATAGGCTTAACCATTTAATTTATTCAGCCCCAACAGCAAAATATTAATAGTAATAAAAAGTCAGATGTCACTTGACTTATATATAGCTTGCATTTACAAATATGTAAAATTAAGAGCATGCTAATGAGCTATAAACAAGCTTTTTTATTTTTTTATTTTTTTTGATAAATGCTACTACAAGAGATGGCATTCAAATCATTTTTATCTTGGATTGTCCCCACCCCCAGGCTGGTTTCAACCTATGGGTCTCTTCAGTGAGGAGTTGGGACACTAGATTCAAAAAACCAACTCAAGATATGAATTTATTTAAATGTTAATTGTCAAGAAGATCTGAAACTAAAGTCAGCTCTCCAACTGAAAAAATCAAATGGGTCTGAACTTAATTCAGATACTCCATATATTAATAGGCTTAGCCATTTAATTTAGCCAGCCCCAACAGCAAAATAATAATAGTAAAAAGTCAGATGCCACATGACTTATATATAGCTTGCATTTACAAGTATGTAAAATTAAGAGCATGCTAATGAGTTCTAAACAAGCTTTTTTTATGATAAATTCTCCTACAAGAGAAGGGATTCAAATCATCTTTATCTTGGATTGTTCCTATACTCAGACCCGTTTCAACCTATGGGTCTCTTCAGTGAGGAGTTTGGACACTAGATTATTTTTTTTTATTTTGTTACTTTAGAAATGTAAAATATTTTATTCTTGGTTCAATTTATTTAATATTTTTTTTAAAGACAAAATAATTTTTCTTTTTCATGAAAGAAAGATTCTTGAACACTTTGGAACTAATTAGCCCAGTGCAACGGGTGAAGAAACCTTTTTTTCCTGGAGTTGAACTTTTGAGTGACCTTGGATTGATGGGAGAACAGATGCTTGGGTAATAATCTGGTATAAAGGGGAATCTTTTACAAAAACTTGATTTTGCTTTTCTGATTTCAACAGTTCTCTCTCTATAAAAAGTTTTTATTAGTATAATTTGTTTCTACAAGTTAGTTCTTACATGGTCCAATCTTAAAAGTTAAAATTACTATTGATTTTCTGGATGAAAACAGCTCAGAAGTTCTACTGGGGAAAAAAGGAAATATGCAGAAGTAAATCACTTCAAAAAAGAAGGTACATCCCCCTGCTTGTAACTGACTAATTTAATTTCTAAAATCATCATTTGAGAAGCATATGTTTGCCTATATATTAAATTTGCTTTGCTTAATTTCAATTTCTAACATTAAAGAAATAATTGAAATGCATGTTAATATGTGAAATCTACTTTACCTAAATTTTATCTCTAATGTTAAATATATTAAATTTAAGCGTAAACAGATAATATAATAACGTGAAAGCTAAACACCTTCAAACAGATACGCTTTAAAAATGCTTAAGTGACAGCCAATCAGATGCCATCTGATTGGCTGTCACTTAAGCATTTTTAAAGCATATCTGTTTGAAGGTGTTTAGCTTTCACGTTATTATATTATCTGTTTACGCTTAAATTTAATATATTTACATTTATTAATATCATTTCATTAGATTTAAAAAATATTTCTTCGTTGTTAATCGGATGATTTCGCGTTGTTAATTTATATATATAATATTTAGTGGATTAAATGTGAAGGTATTTAAGCTTCACACTCTTAGTTCAAAATGCTTGAGTCTGGCTTATTTAAATATAATTAAGGCATAGATTAAGATGGATCCATCTTTTTCTAATAGTTCTGGCTTGTGTTTTAGAATTTGGAGTCCCATGTGATGCCATTATTCCATCTGATTGGCTGACACTTAAGCATTTTTAAAGCGTATCTGTTTGAAGGTGTTTACTCTAATGTTAAAGAAAGTAATTGAAATGTGTGTCTACATTAGAAGTTTGATTTACTTAGATTTAATCTCTAGCACTAAAGAAATAACGGGAATGTGTGAAATTTATTGTTATGCTAGAAGATGTTTGCTGAACTTTTTCATAAAATACTTCAGAGACTCTTTGTTGATAAATTTTGCTAACTATAAAGGGATAAAGTTTAAACAGAAGGATGTGGATAATTTATTATAACCTGCTTTATTATTATTATTATTGACAAAATATATACCTAACCACTTGTATCCAGAAATAAAAAAACAAAATGCATGACATATGATTGATGAACTATTAACTTATCTCTAAATGTGCTAATAAATGAATGAGTTGAAGAGCATGAAACTGGATGTGGATTTCTTTGATTTTATTGTTCTTCTTGTTTGCACTTGATTTCTTTTAACTATATTATCAATAAACTTACTGTGAATTTAAATGGATTTTATAAAGTGAGTGGTTATTTGCTGTGAATGACTCTTTAAAAATTGAGAATAGCTTAAACAAGTCTAATGAATTAAATAATAAATTATTACTCTACTTATACAGTGATGAATATTTTCTTGCCACCATGAAGAATTTTACGTTATATTGCCAGTGGTTTCATTAGCTATTGCTGAGAACTTTGAAACCCTATCCCATTAGATCTAAATCTGTGCTGGTCGGATTTGTATGTTCACGTAACAAGATCTAGCATCTAGGCAAAAGTACCTCAAATCTAATCATGTGCAAAATACACAGGTCAGGAACACTCATGAACTCTGCCCTATTTGCCTATTTCCCAGATCTATAACATTATGAACAACAATCCTGCTGACATCGATTAATTTACTTCTCACCCACCAGCATCGCTCATCAGAGACCCAAAAAGACTCTAGGCTAAATGTTAATGATAGACTAACTTAACAACTAACTATATTTTATGAGCAATGAAGGCTGTGACCTAGCATATTAATTATGTATTTAGTGGAGATCATCTAGTCAAATTGAGCATAAGTAATAACTTAATATATTAACTTAACTAAAAGAAAGCAATGGTTTGAGAGTTGATATATATATATTTAAGATTTATGAGATTAATAACAAAAATTATGTCGGGTTATTTATCCGACATTAGCCTCATAAGTATTATATATATATTTGATTCATATTTTACAATATCTTGATATTTGCGGCTATGCCAATAATATATGCATGTGACTTAAGGAACTAGCGCTATTGGAATGCATTACTAAAATACTATTACACCCCCAGAGAGATGAAAAGAGCATTTACTTGTTTTAAAAAGAAAATAACTTTACAAGCAGATATTACATTTGGTTATATTCAATGTTATTAGTAATTTGAGCTATAAATAATTAATGTGCAGGACGGACAATGAATAATTATATAAATGATAATAAATTTATCACATTGATACACATAGTGAACTAATGGAAATATGTCTGTTTAAAGAAATCATCGCATTACGACTTATGGCTATTTCTGGGCAACTGATAATACACTGGAAGGTGGTGCATGCATGGTGGCAGATTGGGGTGGTCCAATTATGGATCCTGGAGTGTGCTTCATGAATTTTAATAATGAAGTATACCGATTTCCTCTGCAAACGTAGGCAGGGTCAGTGTTGAGACGAAGGGTGGTCGGCTATGTCTTTATCGGGCTGGATTTTACAGAGCGATTCCCGTATAAAGCATGCACATACAACCAAGTATGTTCCCAGGGTGGTTTTACAGCCTGGTTCAAGGACATTGAGAAACGATGATGGGGCTCGACTTAGCGAATACCTCCATGAGAGAAAGAAGCACGAATATATATAAAACAAAGTGGCCTATATGCACGCAACGCTTAATAATACAATATAAATATAACTTTAAAGATTCTCTAAACTTATTTACTGCCCATAAATTATGAAATACTCGGTGTAATGGTATGGATTCTTCGTTAAACAAACATGGGTAATAATTCTAATTAAATATAAAACTAAGATCTGAAGATCCCCCCCCCCCTCTTGCATTATGTTACTTAATATTATTCATTATTTCCCACACATTTTTAATAAATCTCAATCTTGGTTAATCAATGCCCTTATGAAAATACATAAATTAATACAAAATAAATGGGTGGTGGTAATAGCTAAGATGTGTTTTACATATATAATGTATATTAAGAATAAGAGTATAAACTTCTTCTTCTTCTTTTTCTATCTTTTCAAATGTATTATCAAATTTATAAAGTCAAAAACTTCACATAAATATATCGGAGAGACTTTCTTTTCAAAAAATTTATTGATATACATTATATAAACTACATAAATAAAATATAAATATCCAACGTTTCGTCCATTTTTCAATAATAATATGGACTTTATCAAGGTTCTATAAAACAGAGAAAAAAACAACATTAAAGATAATAAATAAAAAAAAAAAAAAATAAGAAAAAGAAAATAAATAAAAAAATAATAAAATAAAATAAAAATAAAAATAAAATAAAATACCTATAAACCAAAAAAATGGAAAAATTGTATAACATAACATCTCCTTACAAAGTGAGAAAAATTTTTAACACCAAAAAGAAAAAATATTCACATAAAAACAGTCAATTCCCTTGTATAAATATATAAACTACTTTAACATTTTATTTAAACTAGGATTTAAATGTTCTATATAAATACTCTCTTTGTTAAATCTTTCAAAGTAATTACCAATACATTCCAAAGGTCGAATTTCATAGTCTTTATGTCCTGTTTCCAACTTATGACAAAAGATAGCAGATTTCTTATCAATCATATGCTGATATAGTCTGGTCTTTAATTTATTCTTGCTTGTTCCAATATAGAATACATTGTTTTTACAATTCAAACATTTAATTAAATACACTGAATTCATAGCTTCAAGCATATTATAAACAGATAAAAGGGTTAAATATGGGGAATTGTTTAAGTGGATTTTTAGCAGATATTTATAAGTGCAATTTTGAAAAAAGTTTTTTTAGTGTTTGTCATAAACCTATGTTTTATGTACGTTATGTAGATGATTATTTCATGATATTTAATGGTAATTTGAATAAATCATTTAAGTTTTGGAATTTTATTAATAATAGAATAGAAAATATTAAGTTTACTTTGGAAAAAGAAAATAATAATAGTATTGAATATATGGATGTAAAGATTTATAAATTTTATAAAAATAATAGAATTAGAATAGAGACAGGTTTATAGAAAAAAAAATGTATACTGGGATTTTAACAAACTGGAATTCCGATATTGATTTTAAATGCAAAGTTAATATCATAAACAATAGAATAATGAGAGCATTTAAATTATGTTCAAATGAATATAGTTTAGATAAAGAATTAAATTGTATAAAAAAAGGAATGTATAATAAATGAATATGAATATAGTTTAGATAAAGAATTAAATTGTATAAAAAAGGAATGTATAATAAATGAATATCCATATAGAGTTATAAATTATTTGTTTTCTACAAAAAATTTGAATAAAATTAGAAATAGTATTTGTATGAATGTTTATAAAAATAAAAATGTAAATAATGAAACAATTAAAGAACATGATGGTAATAAAGACGAAAATAAAATTTTTTTTATAGATAATAATATTTATATTGGTTTTAAGTTATCTAAATTTGTATTTTTAAAATTAAATAAATTATTAAATAAAATTAATAAAAAAATACTGTATAAATATGAAACCTGTATACAAAAAGAAGAGAACTTTAAGATCTTTGGTTAATCATAAAGAATTTAATATGCTTGAAGCTATGAATTCAGTGTATTTAATTAAATGTTTGAACTGTAAAAACAATGTATTCTATATTGGAACAAGCAAGAATAAATTAAAGACCAGACTATATCAGCATATGATTGATAAGAAATCTGCTATCTTTTGTCATAAGTTGGAAACAGGACATAAAGACTATGAAATTCGACCTTTGGAATGTATTGGTAATTACTTTGAAAGATTTAACAAAGAGAGTATTTATATAGAACATTTAAATCCTAGTTTAAATAAAATGTTAAAGTAGTTTATATATTTATACAAGGGAATTGACTGTTTTTATGTGAATATTTTTTCTTTTTGGTGTTAAAAATTTTTCTCACTTTGTAAGGAGATGTTATGTTATACAATTTTTCCATTTTTTTGGTTTATAGGTATTTTATTTTATTTTTATTTTATTATTTTTTTATTTATTTTCTTTTTCTTTTTCTTTTCTTATTTTTTTTTATTTATTTATTATCTTTAATGTTGTTTTTTCTCTGTTTTATAGAACCTTGATAAAGTCCATATTATTATTGAAAAATGGACGAAACGTTGGATATTTATATTTTATTTATGTAGTTTATATAATGTATATCAATAAATTTTTTGAAAAGAAAGTCTCTCCGATATATTTATGTGAAGTTTTTGACTTTAAGAATAAGAGATAGCGCATTATTTAGAATGGAAAATATAAAAAAAAAAACAGATGTCAATCTGTTTTTCTACAGTAAACATAAAAAATAATTAGTTTGTTTATCTAAAATCATGAGCACCTGGGCAAGTCGAATAAGACTTGCTTTGATTAAATTATAAGTAAATTACACGATAAATGATGGGTGGAGAAAATGAAAATAAATTATATGCTTGTGATTTCAGAAATATTATTGGCATTTCTTTTTAAAATATAAATACATAAATCTAAATGAAAATTATTTGCCACTTGGAAATAAAAGAAAAGAAAAACATTTTATAAGAGGCTTAATAGTGATTAGTTATATAGAGTTATAAGAATTACATATTTTGAATACATTTAATATATATAATTGGAAAATATAATAAATATTACAGAGAAGGCAGGATTTGAGAATTACGAGCGGTCAAAGTTCTTTTATCTTGCTTATTTGGAAGAGCGATTTTACTACGAGTCAGTCCATTGGTATTGTTTCACTAGATCTAGGATAGCATTATTATATGGTAGTTAGCATTTCACTTTCATGGGAAAATATATAAAGTTCATCAGTACGGGATGGAGAGCTTCGCTTATGGGAACAGCATATTAGAATGGAGGGGAAGGCGAAATTTCCCCTATTCACTGCACATTGGGTGGAAATTAAAACAGACATGGATTCTGAATAGCAACATCATAATTTTGTGGTCTCCTCCCATTGGATTCAAATCCAGCAGTATATATACTTTTATTTTGAAGATGTAACTTAGCAACTACTGCTGGACCTGAGGCGGTTTAAGCACTTAAGCTTCATCTGGAATCATTTGACCGGTTACTTTATCTAGTAAGACTTTTGAAACAATGCAATTTTGTTATCAGTTTCTCGAATGATTGTTTTAAAATAAATCTTATGATTTTAAAACAAGCTAGCATGGACAAAATTTCCACTAATGGATTTATTTTATTATTACAAAATCGTAATCTTTTACTTTTATCTAAGGGATCTTCTGGGTAATTGTTTTTTGAAAGACTTTTTAACAAGATTGCATCATTTCTGGCTACAAATTACATATGAAAAAAAAATAAGTTTCATATATGATACTTTATATAGAATATAACTTTACTAATTTATTCGCAATCTCCTACACTGAAATATATATAGATTTATTACTTACGCCGTATACATATGAAAATATTACCAAATAAAATATTTTTAAATTAAAATACATAAGTGTTTACGTGATTTATGTTAAAATACCAGGCAAGAGAAATATACGTTTATTAGATATGTATATACGTGTGTGAAGGTGGGTTTGAATATAGTTAGATGGTAGAATATTGTATGTGGGCTCTGAAGCAAGGATCTGAGCATCAGATCTGCTTCAAATTAATATTATTTATCTCCCTGCAGGAAATTGTTATATGTTTATCCATATTTATGATTATACCAATGATCATCATCATTTAGTATATGACTAAGATGCGTCATCTACAGACTGTAAATTAACTTTTCATTCCAGCCAAAAAAAGCTTTAATGATTATTATTATTTTAGTTAGCATTTGATAGATAGGTAGATTAACAAATTTGTCTTATGATTTTTTTTAAAATTTTATTATTTGATTATTTCTCTCTTCAAGAACATCTCACAAAAGTATAATATGGAAAAATATTATACTCAGTAATTAGTGGTTATTTTAGTATAGTTTTATTATGTACTTATATTTCTATACGCGTATGCAAACAATAGAAATATCTGTTCACTATTTAGTAGTTAACAGCTCATTTTTGAGAAGGGGTAGTAACGTAAAATTTATTGTTTATCCTTGCGTTTTCAAGAAGTTATAAAGTTTATTTCTTAATAATTATTTTACTCCAAATTTAAAGGTTTATCATTTATCCAAAACCAGACTTTTGTTTCAATTTGTGGGCTAATGCCAAATACACTAAAGAGTTATTTTGTCTTGCTTATTTAATAATAATTATTATATTTCCAAGTTAAAATATTATACTTGTCAGAAATAAGAAATTTATTCATTATTTCTTTTATCACTTATACAGTATTTATTATAGCTGAAATACACAGGCTTATATACCTGTGTCTATATATGTAATAGACAGGGTATGAGCACAGACTTTCACATGACCCAGTGTATCAGTGTTATGAGATAGTGTGGACAGTGGTGGGTCATGTGAAAGTCTGTGCTCATACCCTGTCTAGTATTTATTATCAAATGTGATTTGAAATTATTTATGTGTTATTATGCTTATATACCAGTCTGTTATTTAATCCAGTTACATAATGTTTGAATTAAAAGTAGAAATATCTTCATTCCCAGTGGTTTCAGATGATGAAATGTGTCAAAAAGAAGTAAAAGGTTAAGGATTTATTTAAGAGTGAATTTATTATTTTTATGCTTAGATTGAAATGTATTCCATGGCTATGCAGAAGGAATTGTTTATGTTATATATTGTATTGTCAGGAATTGAGAAAACTCTCCCTTAGTTTATTAAAAATATTAATCATGAGTGGATTATATTTTGCATTGCCAGGGATTGAGAGAGCTTTTCCTTAGTTTTTTGAAATATTTGTCAGGAGGGTATTATATCCTCCAGATTAAGTAGTTGTATTTATGATAATTATAGTATATGAAGTCAAGTAGTGTATTTTCCTTATTTTTTGATAATGAGACAATGTCCATAGCAGTTTGTTTTAAGCCTTGTGTTTTGGTTATTTAAAGGATTAGAGTAAAGAAAGTCTTTTCATCTTTCATGTATTTGTATGGAATGCTTTCCCATCATTTATCCATAGCCAAGTGTAAGATAGTTTGCTGATAAGAAAGGAAAATAAAGATAGAATTGATTTTTCTCACAGAAGAGCTAAAGTAGGATTAGTGTTAAAACTTGGTTGGCCATTGCCATCATCAGTATTATGACATTTATCCCAATTTCATAAGTAAACTGATTGGATTTAACTCTATTAATTATTTTGTACCAGGTAGCATAATCCAGATGCATGCACAAAATATTATTAATTTGGAAGGTATGGAGAAAATCCATCAACATGTAACTTTAATTATTGTTTCAAATCATATCATATTAATTATTTAGATTTTATACTATCAACACTCAGAATGTTTCATGCACATTTTGAATGAGCAAACAAACAAAAAGAAAGTATGACTAATATATAGAATTATGTATTTGGTTTGTGAATGATAGCTTAACCTCTTACTCATAGATTTAAATCCCTCTCATATTATGTTGATGCGCATTTGAAATAAAACTGTCAACAATTTTAGTTTCACATTTTATAATTTTAGTGCCAGTGTTTAACAGTTCTATTTTTCATGAGCATATCAGAATTGACTGGTAATGTATGTGTATTTGAAAGAAAATACCAAGAAGTTAATTTCATGCTTAATTATCTGAGTATAGTATTATAACGTTTCTGTGTCATAGGTTTATCCGAATTAACTGATAGCTTGAATATATTTTATAAGTAAGACACCAAGGAGTTAAGTTTCATGTTTATTATTTTGGTGCTGGTATTATAATGTTTCCTTTATAAAAATGGGTTGATAGCTGGCATATGTTAAAATAAAATACAGAAAGCTTATTTTTACGTTGTTTATTTTGATGTAGACAATTTAATCATTGATGTTGGAATTATCCCAAAACATGTATATACATAAACTATAAAACCAAATGTTCATTTAATTATCTTGTAATAAATGTTTTATTTATTAATAGCTGTGTTCAGAATTCTTGTTTGACATGCATTCATGTTCTATATTTCCACACATGCACACACACCTTCATATCCAATATGATATGATTGCATTATTCCATAATTTAATGATGAATATGTCCAGATCTGATGCTGATGCTTTTCTTGATCCAAACATTATATAAAATGTTTGATTATTTAAAGATTCTCTGAAAATTTTATTTCAGTTATTATTATTCAGTTATTAATCTGACCCCACCCTTGCTCAAGTTTTAACCACGTTATCACTACATATTATCTCTTAAAAAAATTAATTATGATTTACATTTTTTTATTTTCTGTTATTTTAATTTTAATTACAGAGATTAGAATTAGTTGAACTATTCAGTCTGGAATTTTAATCTCCAGAGTCTGATTATTTTTGTACAAACTATTTAATTAATTATAAGACATTTTTTTATTATTTTACTTAAAAACACTTTTTCTTAAAGAGTATTTTTGACAGATCATAATATATAAAAGAAAGACAAGTTATAATTATTAGTTTCTAATTTATCTCTAAATTTTCCCTGTATTTTAACTTCTATACTTTCAAACTATTGATTCTGATATATTTTTTAAAATTATATATATATTAATAATAAAAAAAAAAACAAGTGAATTATGTAAGTCATATATACACATACACCTGTGCAACATGTGTATACACATACTGTTACAATATATACCAAACAAATGTTTGCTTTATTAAGTACCAAGTTAAACAAATGTCACAATGAACTAATTTCTCTTATTTAATGAAAAATAAAAATCCAGTTAAAGTAATCCTTCACATATATATATATATATATATATATATATATATATATATACCAACAATAAATTAATTGTCAATATATTGTATGTCAAAGATTGAGACATAGACTTAGTAGACATAGTGATGACCTAATGTCAAGCCAATCACTAGGCAACCAAGTGTGGAAATAACATTAGAATTCTGTTATGTAATTTTATTTTTTAACTAAAGCAATATAATATGCACAACAATAGGCAGACACAGCAATGGAAAAGCAAGTAGAAAAGCTAGTATACTAAACACTGGAAACTAAGCATGGTGTAAAAGCAAATCCAGTTCATTTCCATCATCTATTGTTATTTTTCAAATAATACATTAACTGTATGAAGCCAACATGCTAAGACCAAATGTTCAAATGCACAAGATGGATGACTTGTTCAAATATTCCAAATTATTTGTATAATTTTTATAGTGCAAAACTATAAGAAATTATAACTGACATGTAAATAAAGAAAAGTTTTTATAAATTCATGCAGTTTAATAAAAGAACTGAACTGATTTTAAATTGATATTTAAGAATCTGCACTATTATTCAAACATGGAGAAAGAAGAAATAGAACACTGTCAGCATTTATATGAAATGAAATAATTTTTTATATAAGCCATTGAATGCTAAACAGCAAATCAAGAAAAGTTAAATATGTTATAAACAGCTGTGCAATGTATTCTGGCTAAATTAACATTGCCATAGGACTGGAGTGCTACTGTCCCAACTCTGGAAGAATGATGACTTAATCTACTTACCTGTATAATGCCTAAAGAAAAACCAAATGTTCTACACTAGATGTCTAAATGGATTGAGAAGGAAAGAAACAGCAGAAAATTGAAACAATATAATTTTAAGTGCATTGCTGAGGAATTTTAGTGAGTGATGAATGACTTACAAAAAAGAGTGATCTGAAGAGAGATTGACTGTATCCATAAAAGAAATTATTGCTAAACTCATGGACATTAAACAAGATGACCTAATGAATGTTTTCATTTTATTATCCATTTTTTTAATATGTTTGTAAAATTCTAGTTTTATTTCACTTCCACACTTGGAAACATGCCTACAATTTGGAAGAGTCCATTATCAATGAAAGCAACAAACTGAAGGATGGGGTATTATTAAGTTATATATTTTTATGCTAAATAAAGTATAGGTCAACATTACCTTTGTAGTGACTTGACATTGATCATCACTGAAATCATATGGAATAAGGTAAGATTTTTGAGATTATTCCATATTAAGCACATACATTTATTACAGGACAAAGTTTGTATTTTTTTTTTGTTAACTAACAATCATTTATATTTACTTTTTGTATGAATGGCTATTCTTCTGTGTGGATGTTCTTTCCTATCAACTTAGGGAACTGTACATAGATAGGGGGATCCCCTAAGAAGATGGAACATTGACAACTGGAATTGGATGACAAGGCTATTACATCTATATTTGTACAGTATTATAACTTAGCTAGTTAGCTTCATGATCGATTTAATAATGATTATTATTATTATTTTTATTTGCTTTGTAAATAATTAATGTCATGTGATGTATCTCTACCATGGGTAAGGATTGGAATAGCAAACACATTTAATCATTGATATGGTAGAAATACATCCTTGACACACACAATTATATTGTTTTATCATGTTAAACAGTTTGAATTTTTTGTTTTATTATTCAATAAACATTGTTAACTTATACATTCTTTCACCAACTTATAACTGAGTATATACCTACACACATTTCATTCTCATATAATAACTCAGTAATATGTTTGGATGGATCTTTAAATCAATTGGAACCTAAATAGGGGTGAAGTAGTTGCTATCTAGTGTAAATTCACCCCTAAAGAGAGCCAAAGGTATATTTCTTCCTGAGTTTGAATACTGAGGTGTAATGGAGCGAAAGGAGGATGAAGTGTGGATGAACTAGCCTGAATTATATCTAAATTTAATGTGTAAACTTTGAGGTAGATACAATCATAGGTTATGTATTTCATTGTGTCATTCACAGCATCCTACCAGAAGACCATATGTCTGACCATATTGAGATGCACCCCCCCCTTTCTTCTGGTGAAAAACCTGGCCTGTTACAATATATATATAACCATGGTGCATTATTCCTTAGCAGGAGTTCTTTTCTGCAGTTTATTGTAAAACTTTATAATTCAGGTGGACTTTTCCATGAACATGTTTTTATATTTAATTTACTTCTTTTCATTTTTTTTTAATTTCCAAGGTAAAGATAAAATATCATTGATAAGCTTCTTTTTCAATGTACTTTTTTCCAATGGCTTATGATTATGTATAATGAAAGATGCTACATATATACCTGCAGGTTCATCATTATATTTTTAGTGGCATTATGAATTGGGACTTCATTCAAATAGCATTTCAAAAAAATAAATATTACATCCAATTTAGTCTTCATGCAGGTAGTGTCTTTTTCTTCTTATCTACTAAACATAATACAGGTTCAATGAGTTGTCATAAAGTAGGAAGAGTTAAAAGATAAAATATAACATGGAAGAATGATATTCTGGCACCTTTTTAGTGTATTTTTAATGTTTCAAATGTAATTAGATGAAATGGTATCACACACATACATAATTATAATCCATATTTATATAATTCAAATTAAATATAGAGTATGGTGCTTTACGAATCAGATGAAATATGGATGCCATTTGAAACTGACACTCTCATGTAGTGAGAAGTGGTTTTAGCCATGTCCCCATTAGTCACTCATAGTCAATAACTGATTATAGCAATGAAGCATGTGCTGCCATTAACATCTGACATTTGGGATTGATCCACATGCATAGTGATTGAAAATGTGTGGAATATTTTTTTTTTTTATATTTATGTAAATTTGACGTTATTTTATTTATTTTTTAGTGTAAAAGTTTACCCCAAGATTAAAAATTAAAAAAAAAAAAAACATTTCCAATTACTTCTCGGCTGTCAGTCGCACTAAGTAAAAAGACCAATACAATGACAGAAAATATGAAAATATTGGTGCAAGTTGATATTTCTGAATCATCTGAAGCAGCAGATCAAGCTTGAGGTGTAATGCCAAACTCAAAATGATCGGCAATTAGATAAAAAAAAAAAGATTTTTGCTTTAGATTCGACATGTCTAAAATAAAAAAAATATGCTAAATTTTGTTTAATTTTTTTATTTACTTCATAGCATTAAAAAAGCTGCATTAAATATCATTTAAATGATATTTAAATATAATTTTCTTTAGTAAAAAGCAACTTGACAAGAAGTGAGTTTTAGCATCTTTTTTTATTATTAAAAAAGCCCTACTTGCAATTAAATAAGTACTCCATGTCTAATTAATATATCAAAGATATAATCTCATATGTTGTTAATGTATTAGATATAAAGTTTTTTTTTTGACAAATATCAAATTAACAAATATTTAAATACAAGTTCAGTGCACATAATTAAGCTAGGTATAATGAAAGAGCATTTCATCAGAGACTTTGTAGCTCCTTTTAGTCATCCATTCTATTTATACCACTGATACACATGACCAAATACCTGTGAAAAATATAAATGATCTCAACATGTGTATTTCATGCTGAAGTAAACCTCATCAGTTGGTCCAGAATATCATCTCCTATACATATATGTAATCAATGCTAGGTTTTATATTAAGACAGCAAATGTACAAAATTAAATGACAAACTTCAATCCTCTCCACTCTCCAACTCTTCAGTTATCTATATCATTGAAAATTTAAAATGTCATCTACGCAGTTTTCTTTTCAAAAATAATTCATAACATTCATATATATATATTGTGGCCTTTGGTTTTGACCAAAGCTCCATTAATTTTTAAGCAAAGTTATTATAACAGTGTTTATTAAATTTTTTCTCATATGGTAATATATAAGCTTTTTATATGATGCTAAGTCAAATCAAAATAAAAGTTCAAATGAATTTACACAAATTACTTAGCACACAAACCAAAATTCATTCATAAAGTTTTATGAACAAAGATTATTTTATTTAGTGTCAATTAGTAAAGTTTTATTAATTAAATTAGAAACAATCTAGTTGATAAATTTATTTGTTAAAAATATTTTATAAATTATTATTAATAGTTAAGAGATGGAAAAAGAAAGAAGGGGGGTTAGAATTTGTAAGGTTAACTTCGTCAGAGCGACAAGTAAACAATCATATTTTTTTATAACTATAATTTAATACAAGCAAATTTTCAAAGAAAAAGATTAAGAATCAATTTAAGCATTAAGCAATCAGTTCAGATAGAATTTTATGTGTGTGTAGAAGTATATATGTGTAAAATTTATTATAAATTTTTAATTATAGAATTAATTAATAATCAATGGAAATAATATATGATATCGGTGGAAAGCTCTTTTAAAGAATTATTATTTCGTTTCAATATCTCATTCATAGCAGCCAATTCCCATTCAGAATTCTGGATTCAAAATCAGGCTGCTATGTAGTATTTATTTTTTATTAAAAGCGTCCATTTTTATTCTTTCAAAGGGATTTCCACGAGCGGGAATTTTTTTTAACAAAACCACATGATATTTGTAAAAAGTGTGAACAAAACAATAGTAATCAACCAGTTAAAATTTAGATATAATTAGTTTGGCAAGTCAATCATTCAGAAATTGAAAGGGGGGATCCAGACAATATAAAAAGTAAATCCGTCTATTTGGAGGGGCTCTCTTCATTATTAATTAGTCTATCTAGAGGACCTCATCATGTTAAATTATCAATTTTTAATACTAAAATTTTAAGTCTTATATTTTTAGTCTGGTTTTTTTTTCTGAATGAAAAATTCATCAAAAATTTGTTAATATTGCAAGAAATGATCAGTGAATAAAGTTTTATATTGGGCATATGCTTATCTCTTTTGAAGTTGACCAATTTCATGATTTCTCTCCGTACAACTTTGAGCAATTTTAGCAATTGGCAAACAATGAAGTTTAAACCACAGTGAAAAATTTGCTGGAGGAAAACCAGGAATCACTTTATTTTATGAATCTGTATTTCAAACTTGTAATTATTAAAACAGATGGATATAATTATTTGTATTATAAAAAATTCCGAAAGAAGATAATTTTTGATTTTATTAAAAATAAGTGTGGAACTGAATTCCAATGCTAGTGTTATATGTTAAATCCCATTTGAAGTATTTATGGTATCGTTGTGAATTAAAATAACTATTCTTCAATGAAAATAAATGACTAATAAAGGAAAAGAAATGTAATTAGTAACAAACTAAAGATGCTACGAACCTATAATAAAATTAAATGAATCTTTTGAGAATTTATGGCAAAATACTCAGATAAATGGACTTCTCTTAAGGAAACTACATTAAAATAACGTATGTGTCTCAACAGAATTTAATCTGAAATGAAAATTTATTGTATTCAATTGTAAGGATTACCTATATCTAAAGTGATTTCATAAAACAAGGACCATGGATTAACAGTTTATGCCTTTAAAAAGAAAATGGATTATGTGCTAAAACAGAACAAAAAAAAGAAACCTTGAGGATTAATTCATTAAAAATTTATTAGTTTCCCAACGGATTATGTAATTCAATATGTGTGCACACAGAACAGAACAAAATAAAACAAACCAAAACTAAATGAGATTTGCAGCAAAATGTAAGAAAGATCCGGAGGACAATTTAGGAGAACTGTATAATTTTATAACATTATTATTTTTCTAGTATTAAATTTAAGTAGTTTAGAAAAGAAAAGTAATCATATGCCTAAGTTTGAATTTCACTTATATTAAAAGTTTTTATTAGCTGAGTTAATATAGAATTTTAAAATATGCCTTATTCAAATATTAAATTGATTTTTCACCCTTAATTAAAAGAGTGCGAGATATAGGTAAGAACATTTATTATATGAAGTGTTTTTAAACGATTGGATATTATTATTAAATATTTAGGCATATAAATGTTATATTTTAAGATGGAATGCAAGTTGTCATAAAATGCAATAACTATGTTCCGAAAGTGCAGAAAGATGAGTTTGCAAATGATACGCATTTCTTATTTTATTATTATTATCATAAAAGTTAAATCACGTTAGATGAAAGCTGATTGATGCTTAGAAAATTATTGGCTCGTGTGTCAGGCAATATTTCATGGGGGTAGTTTAAGTTTAAAATTTTATCTGTACAGATTAGTGTGAGCCCCTTGTCTAAGGGGTTGGTTAAGGAATCACCACCTAGCTAGTGCAGTGTAGCTTAGCTCACTCACTAAGATATTTAATAAAAAATTTATGAAGTATTTAGATGTAGTGGGTGAGTTTCCCACTTTGTTATTTCTACACCGTAAGATGATTTCTCTATTGGTGGCCAGAGTGGGTTAGGCATACCCATGTATCCCTCTATGACTAGTGTAATATCTGCACTTACGACTGTGCCAATGTTATAACTGCAAGTCATAATGTGCGGTCAGCAAATAACGTTATACAATTCCCACACTGTTCTTTCTTAACAAAGCTTTCCAACGAATGCCTTGCTCTGCAACAAATGCTTCTCTCCGCAACTAATGCCCTTCTCTGCAACTAATGCTCTTCTTGCAACTAATGCTCTTCTTGCAACTAATGCTCTTCTTGCAACTAATGCTCTTCTCTGCTGCAGTGTCTTTCGGCTACACCCGTGAACTACATTTTCACTGGGTGTGCTAGTCATTTACCGCCAGCACTGACACGAGATATCTTTGCTGATGTTAAACAGATGTCTCTCCAATACTGCTCACTACTCACTACTGCTTGACTGCTCTCTACTGGAATTATCCTCTAATTCCTGCTAGATGTTACACCATCTTCTATTCGCTCTCTGACAACTGCAACGATCTCAATCAATGCACCGACCAATAAGGTAACGTCTCTTATCTAGAAGCATTTGTAATTAGCAAATACCTCTAGGAATTGTCAATCGCCATTATGTCAATGCACTAATTAAATTCCTCAGCTATCAGAGCGCGATCTAAAAAACAGCCTTATGAATAAATTCTAGTTTTTCTGGAGTGCACAAAAATGTCTGCCATTTTTACAAACACTACAACTAGCAATGAATCCTAGCATACTTAGCCTTAATGAAAAGGTATTTTCTCTTATGCTGGTCTTTTCCAACACTCGTGTTAATGCTGACTTTGTTTCCCTATGGGTGTACGTTATTTAAAGTACAGAAAGGTATGAGTTATGAATGTTGTTTACAGGGTCGTAAAATTAATTTGGATGTTTTTTGATGAGAGTGGAGTAAATGTGCGATTTATTGTGCTGAGACATTGCGTTATTTAAATGCTTTATTTCACTAATAAGAGCCAAAAATAAGGATTAAGTTAAATATTGAATTTAAGAATTAAAGCACAGGGAGTAGCAATAGAAAGCAGTGCGTATCCAAAGTTATATGTACAACCAACTAAGAACTTCGCTGGAATGGTAAGCCAACTAAGGTATTATTATTGTAGGGACATTAGTATATGATTGTATGCATGTAAGAGAATGATCAATCTGAGTACCGATTCTTAAGCACTTCAATAAAGAGGGTAACCAATGCATAAAATATCTCCAATTTAAACCAGATAGTTGAGGCATATTAAGTTAAACCATTAGTGTAAATTACTAGCTCCTTATTATATAAATATTTATCTTCATAAATAATATGTTTTATAGTAAATAAATTGTTTATTTGAAAAGTATAAAATATAGGGAGAAATTTGATAGTTCTTTCATCTCAATGTTAAGAATTGTTAAAGTAAATATTATAATCATTATTCTATCCTATGGCAATGCTAAACCCTAGTTCAGTAAGAATTAGTAATAATTATTATTTTTATAATATAGCAAAATCAGCTATTTGTGTCTATCATTTTTTTTTTACATACGGCTGAAGAACAGGGAAAGCCATGAGAAACCTTATAAATAATATAGATATATATTTTTAAATTTTATCTTTGTTAATAAAATTGTTGTTTTAAAAATAAACTTTTGTCTATGTCTCACTGTTTTGTGGTTTAATAAATTCTAGAAATCCTAATCATGCACTGATACACTATAACATGAATTTGAAATATAATTTATTTATTAAATCATACCATGTAAAAATTTTATTTAAAAGATTATTTTATAAAATTATTTGAACACTGCAGAATTCAATTCATAATTGAAGAATGTTAATAAAATAATACAGCACATTTAGATTAAAGATTTATAATAGGCGATAGGATTATTGTGTGATATAGAGTGTAGTGGGTGGACATGGAATCCTTTATCCATCCACTGTATTCAAATACCTTCCCAGATGAACTTGTTAATAATATTTTTAATTATCATAGTGTTTATAGTATGTTATTTTCAAAATTTATATTTAAAACTTAAGCTTAATTATTGAAAATTTAGAGTAAGTGAAGATTGGCTACGCTAGATTCAGCCAAGGTCAACTATGGATGTAATCACTAGGAGAATATTTAATTATTACCAATAATTCGTAACTGAATGTATGGTTTTTCACGCCTTACTATTCTAAAGTTTTAAGGAAAGATTATCAGAGGGAAAAGAGAGCTAGCAAGATGGAAAATTTAGAATGAAATGAAATAGTAGTACAGATAACCTATGAATGCTAGTGTGATGGAGGGATGAATTGGGAGGATGATGATGGGCATAGACATATTTAAATTCTTCAACATTTTAATTGAGACTTTGATAGTAAATGAATGGGAGTGCTAAGAGATGTAAATTACTGTGGGGAGTTGAGTTTAAGTTTTCCTCCTCTCCAATTAATATAAAATTTTATGAGATCATTAGTATTATTTGTAATAGCGCTCTCAGTGTTTTTATTCGTTCAATAATTATTTATTAACCCATTCATTAGATATTATTGCAAATTATTAGATAAATTATTGGCATAAGTGAGTTTCATTAAGGTTGCAATTTGGCGCCCTAGCAATTATTGTTATTAATATGCTACCCCATCGTCGTCGATCCTGAGGCGGGCGGCTCTAGAGATGGGTGCGTGCGGTTGATTAGAGAGTTAGTCACTTTTCAAGGTTAGAATACACCAAACTTCTTTTTAAAACTTGATTTTTATATGATCATTATAAAAAACATAACTACACTTCAATGTTTCGAATATTTTATAATTTTATATTTTTCAATTTTTGGATTTGTTTGATATATATATATATTACAAATATATATCCATATATATTATTATTATTATTATTATTATTACAAATCAATGTCCAGTATTTCTTCAAAATAATATACATAAATTTATAAATAAATATTAGAAAATACAGTACTTAAAAGTTTAAGACTATATTATAAAAGAATCAGAACGTTGGAGTATAGTTATATTTTTATAATAGTCATATAAAAAACAAGTTTTAGAAAGAAGTTTAGTGTATATATATATATTGTAACGATATATAAATATGTCGTTACATTAATTTAAAATAAAAACTTAATAAAAGTTCGCAAATAAAAGTAAAAAACTAAACGCTAAAATTAAAATATTGTTAAATGTATATATTCGCACAGATGCTAAACTTTAAAAATATTTTTTTCATAAACAAAAAAAAAAAAAAAGTATTTGAACGTATTTTTTTTAATAAAAAAATACAAGGTTGAAATATAAAAATATTTTAATAAAAAAATAACGTAAGTTAAAGTAAAAACAGGTATTAATTAATTCCTGTAATCTGTAAATGGAAATGATGTTTATTAATTATCTAAAAGCTGTGTAATTAAAAAGTCAGATGAAAAGTTAGATAAGAGAAGAAAGAAATTTTAGCTTGACCAATGGAAGCACTAAGCCTTGGCTCGGACCCTAACGAAAGTGATAGACTAGTGACGTTTTGTTCATTGAATCCTGGTGGATAATATAAAAAGGGAAATACAGTTTTTTTCGGACAGTTCCAGCGTTGTGTGTTTGAGAGATGTGGTATGACGCACATACCACACTCTCTATAAAAAAAAAATGAAAAGACTGTGATACCTTGAACCAGCTATTGCCATCTCCAGAACATTACCTTCCAACGGAGGCGTCGCGGGAATTGAAAGCAGAGGCCTGGACTCTTATACCATAAGCTATATAAAATGAACAATTGTTAAAATCAATCAAGAACTTTCGTCAAGTTTTACAAACTGATAAACAAGCCAACTGAAATGTTAAAACGGACTCTTATCTGACTTTTGTAAGTCTTTAAATCAAATTAATAATGTTTAATTTTATATGTTTTCCGATTGATAAACATCTTTTCCATTTTTTTTTTCTTATTGTAAAGATTAGTTAAATGTATGAAATTTAAGTTGTTTATAGACGCTTGCATGGATTCGTTTGCGGTTAATTATATTTTGGTTTTCATATTTGATCAAAATATATAGACATTCGATAAATAATGATACCTTACGGTGAGTATCTAAAATGTATTTATTCGGATGTCTTTTAAGTTATTGGTGACAACGCAAGTATCTTATGGTGAATACTATTGGGTTACTTATAAGTTCCCCTCTGCGATTGTCGGTATCAATAATTTTGTATTTTGATCGTTTATGTTTATTTTGAAATGTTTTTGACCGTGGAATCTATGTAATCGATCTATATCCAACATTTTTAAACAAATCTGTGCGAAGGTAATCTTAAATGTTAAAATTAAGTCGGGCGTGAATGGCTATATAGTTTTGTAAAGTGTATTAAGGGAGGGTAATCTTAGGTTATTCATTTCGTAGTTGAATTGGTTCAATGGATTGGATATATTTGTGTAATTAGTAGATGTAGTATGAGGTCCGCTACGGGCAGGATTATAGATATACGCCACACACCCTCTGTTTGCCTATGGATGGGTTTGTAAGTCGGCAGAAGACCGCAGTCCATTCCTATGGAGTTTTTTGTTTATTGATCTACTTGCCAACAGATGTCACATTCCTGTGGTGGAGAGTCAATGTCTTCTCTATTTCTACTTATTGTTCAGATGTACATTCCTGACAATATAGTATTTTGTGTTGTCGTATCATGCTACATTGAATACATGAATGTATCAGATGGATTGGCGCCAGTTGATTGCGAAATTTGTTGCCTAAGGTTAAATCAGGGAAGAATATTTTCCTTTCAAATGCAGACCTATGTAGTCCATTCATACTCGACCCTCTAAATAAATAGTAAACTTATTATATGCAATCTACTTAAATTTAGAATTAAAGATCAATATAAAATTATAAACGTTAAATTTATTCCTCAAAATTTAAATATTATTTTATATGTGCGTAAATAAATATTTTTATGTGTTAATTTCTGGCAGTGGCTTTTATTCTTTTATATTTAAGATATAAAATTTATAGATTTTTATCTCTGCGTCTCCGCTGAGCTAGTGACTTGGGCTAACGGTCGGAATATTTAAAGAAAGTGGAATCTTAACAGCGCGTATCTGCCTACTTTATAAATTTTTCTAGGCTCAAATGCCTAGATGGCGCCCTTGTAGTGCAGATATTGTTTTTGCGGTTAGATTCGATCTTCACTTTCATTCCGATTGGTACAATATATATATCATTGAAAATCTGATGATGGAATGATCAAAGTCCTTATTTCTGCCAATATAATTGTTATACCCAAGTTGATATTAAGTCGCTCTCTCCTTTCATATATATGATCTTAATAAGTCCATTTAAATACACAGAATAGGAATAGGTAGAAATACAGGCTGAATATGTAATATTTAAATACAAGTAAGGCAAATATATTTAAACTGGATATAATTAAAGGGGATTTGAATTGCACCTTCAAGCTCCCTTCAGTCATCCACTTTATCTTATACCATCAATATACATGACAAAGATAAAAAAAAAAGAAAGATATATGTATTATATGCTGAACTCATCTTCATATATACTATATTTCTATTTAAATATTACATATTCAACATTAATTTTGCTCATCTTTCTTCTATGCATATAAATGAACATATTAATGTTCTATATATGAGGAATCAGAGTGACTTAAGGTGAACTTGGGTATGCCAATAATTGTGGCAGCAACAATGCCTTTGAGCATTTCCGTCATCGGATTTCCAATGATATGGATGGCTAAAGAGTTGGAGAGTGAAAAGGATTAACACCTGTATATTAAAGTTTGTAGATTTGCTATCTTAATATAAAACCGTGCACTGGTTATATATATATATATATATATGTGTGTGTGTGTGTGTGTGTGTGTGTGTGTGGGTGTGTGTTAGATAATGATCTGGACCAACTAATGAGGGCTGCTGAAGCACAAATATGTATATCGAAGATCATTTATCTTTTTGTTAAGTATGTTGATGGTGAATTAGTGGTACTGAAGAGAGTTTAAAATATGTGTTCAAATCCTCTTTAATAAAATTAACAAATACAATTAATTTACTTCTCTTGAAATTTAAAAAAAAACCAATAAATATAATGAATTAAGAATTGAAGAATTTTATTTTAATTTTTTTAAATGTTATCTTGATATTATACAATAATTTTATTTGATAAAAAAGACATTTAAAAAAAAAACAACGGAATGGCTAATTGTGATTGGGTAGGTGATATTTGAACTTCGACCCATTAATCTTTATATTTTAAGTGTATAATTTTATCACTGGACAAAAATGAACATGCCATTTTATTACAAATTAATACGTATTGTATACATATTATTCCGATTTTAACATTTTGCAAAAAAAATTCTTTTCTTTTTCTTTAAAAAATAATCACTTATTTATAAATTTATTCAAATAACTAAAATACAAAATACTTACCCCATTTAGTTCCCAATAAAGTAGGGCAACCTGCATGGAGAGATAAATTATTTATTTCTCCATTAGGATTCATATTATACCAAAAGACAGCAGAACCCTGTAAAAAGATGTTTTATATATATATATATGGGTGAAAATTAATCGGATAACTTATAAATAAATTAAAAAAAAAACAATTTATAAGTCTCAACAGAATGAAAAACAAAACAAAAAATAATTGTATCCGTAGCGATAATGTAAAGGTTGGTATTCCCAAAGCATTAGTATGGCATCAAGCTATTAATATATTTTATTTATATGCGGTTTGATTAATATATTTTATTACATGCACAAATATATATATAAATGCTCGATTAGAGTTAATATTTTGGAATCTGTCCTAGCTTCTCACTAAAAAGAGCCATAGATAGAAACAGGTCTTGGGATGGGGACACTCATAGATAAAGATTTGAATGCTCTCTCTTATAGCATTTATCATATAAAAAAGAAAAGTAATGATAATATAAGCTTGGTGTTTTCTTGAAGGTTTGTGATGATGGTGTTCTAGTTGTATTTTTATATTGGACTATTTCCATCATCTAATATGTGTATTGAATGTCTGTAAAAAAAATTAAACTTTATTTAAATATTCCAAATACATTCATACTAACCTGTTTGATATGCTATTAATAACAGTTGAATGTATTTGAAATATTTAAATAAAGTTACATTTTTCTAAAGCCATTCGAGACATATATTAGATGATGGAAATAGTCCAATATAAAAACAGAAATAAAATAAGCTTGTTTAGAAATATTGTTGTCATGCTCTTTATTATATTTTTATTATATATATATATATATATAATATAAATAAAATGTCTGTTAATTAAAACAAAATTGTAATTATAATTGAAATAATAAACTTAACGGTTTACAAACTATTATACACAATCCTTAAATCTGCAGAAGTACTTTCGGTTAATTTTTTGAACCTGCCTCAACTGCCATTAAGCAGTTGAGGCAGGTGCGGATTTAAGGATTGCGTATAATAGTTTGTAAACTGTTAAGTTTATTATTTCAATTATAATATATATATATATTGTATCAGAGCAATATATATATATATATATAATGTAAAAGAACAAATTCGATAGCAGCTCGAATTAGTTATATTATAAAACTGCATTGTCAAGAAAAGTTTAATAAAAGTATGAATCCTTTATCTGAGTAAGGAATCTCTCAGCGACTATGCCCAGGAGAAATCTGTTAGCTGCCTTACTTTTCTTTTACTTTCCCCACCTGTTTTTCCCAAATTCTTTATTTTGCTCAATCCCATATCCACAACATCATCTTTATCCACTCTATGGTCTTTATATCTAAAACCCCGTAATCTTTTTCCGAACCCAGCATAAAAACCAAGAGCCCATATATAATCATTTTATTATATTTATTTTTCCACAATTTTATTATTTGTATACTTTCTGTTTGTAAGCATTTACATTAAATTAACAGATGCCTGGCTGCAGAAAGGAGTTTCCTATTAACTGAAAGAAAACCCTTTGATTCCTCTTGGAGGCCTTAAAGGAATTGAGCAGGGCAAATTCCTAATGTCCCCACAATACATTGTTGTCATTGCAGCTGCTATTATTATGTGATTATTCATATAGTACTCGAACATGGATCGGCTGCTCACCAATACGAATTAGCCAGTGTGCTGAGTTTATTGGCTTTTTACCTCTGAGTTTAAGATCAAGAAATACCATAGTCTTTCTTCTCAGTTGCCTGATAAGACAGAATGAATGTTTGTGTAAATGATAATTTTTTTCCAATATATACAATTATGACAGACAAAAATAAATCATGGCCCTTATTCCCAGAAGGCTGTAAAGTCACCAAACAAGGCAGTGGTGTTTGGCTGAAGGTGGAGGATGTATTTCAAAATTGTAATATTCTTATTAAATTCAACACAGAAAGTGGTTATCATTTAGTGAGATAAAGGATAGGAGTTATTGCAACTCTAGAGCCAAAAAACATTAAGAAAAACAGTATTCACAGTTGAGAATCCTAGTCTCCAGAAACATTCCAGTGAATTTAAGTAAGAATTTGTAAATCATTTTCAAATATTAAGAGTTTCTGAATATGAATCAGAATTTGAATGAAATTAACAGGAAGATAACTAATACACTCTTGAAATCTGCAACAAAATAGTTGGTACAAAAAAAAGCAAATGTTCTGTAAATATTCTACTAAGGAAAAAGAATTTAGGAAGATAGGGTTTACGTAAATGTATAAAAATGATGCATTAAAGATTTAATATCTTGAATTTTGTAAAATTCTGCTAATAAGAATCCAGATTGACATAAGATATTATAATTGTGAATTAGTTAAGAAAAGTTATAGAAGAGAATAAAAGTTTCAAGAATGAAAAACAATATCTTCGTATTGGTAGAAAATGTATTTCTTCAATAAGAAAAAAAAAGATGAAACTATATAAAAAAAGAGACAACATCATAAAATGTATAGAAGGGTTGTATCAAAATATATATAGCAATAAAGAAGAAGGAAAATCATCTTCTACACCTACTATATCTTTGAAATTGCAAAATCAACTACATTATATGCAAAATCTAAATGACTTAAATAATCTCCATTTACTTTCACTCATTTAGCTTCACATTTTAATCCACAAAATACTTCTTGCAGCATTGCTGTAAAAAGTTTTGGAGATATGGAGTCATCCTGTCTTACACCCTTCTCAATGTTGACTTTTCTACTATCATTATGTAATCTAATTGTTGCTGTTGAATTTTTGTAAATATTCTTTAAAATGTGACAATATCCTGGATCTATACCTTGATGATACAATGCTTTAATCACTGAAGAAATATTTATAGAATCAAATGCCTTTTCATAATCTACAAATCCTAAGCATAATGGCAACTTATATTCATTTGTTCTTTCTATAACTTCTCTCAATACCTGGATATGATATACTGTACTAAAACCACTTTTAAATCCAGCTTGTTCTCTTGGTTGGTGGAAGTCCAGTGTTCTCTGTAGACAAGTTGTAATTATCTTAGTAAAATTTTTGTATAAAACTGATAAAAGACTGATAAGTTTGTAATTTCTAATATCTTCTTTATCACCTTTTTAAAATATTAATATTAATACTGCATTCTTCCAATCATCTGGTACATCTTTATCATTTAGACATTTGGAATATAACTGTGCTAAAAAAAATTCTATATCTTCACCTGCTTCTTTTAATATATTAATTATAATTCCATCATTACCTGGAGTCTTCCCTTTCTTCATAAATTTAATTGCATGTCTCACTTCTTTATTCAAAATTCTGAGCAATTCAGAAGATATAATAGGTATAAGAGGTAAAACTACTGAACATCACATGATCACCATCTCTATACTAGCACATAGTTGTTGTAAACAAAGGCAAAACTCTCCATACAGTAGTGCCACACTGTGCCAAACAGAGTACGCCAGAAGGCTTGTGCATAAAATCCCCATCTAGTGCCTACTCATCCAATATCCCCAGACTAGTTTCTGGCTTGTGACCATCATCAGTGAGGAGCCTTGGATCTGAGAGCACTGCACCTAGATCTTAGGATCTAATGCAACCCTCCAGCAGCCACCTTTTAACTCTACTTTATTACAAATCTATGAGAATGAAATTGAAAACATTGTTAATATCTTCAATCTAAGCTCAATAGCTTATATAGCCAAAGACACCAAAATGTATGGGTACTGAATTGAGTTCACACCTATATGACTATATAAGCTATTGAGCTTAGATTGAAGATATTAACAATGTTTTCAATTTCTTTCTCATAGTTTTGTAGTAGAGTTAAAAGGTGGCTGCTGGAGGGTTGCATTAGATCCTAAGATCTAGGTGCAGTGCTCTCAGATACAATGCTCCTCACTGATGATGGCCACAAGCCAGAAACTAGTCTGGGGATATTGGATGAGTAGACACTAGATAGAGATTTAATGCACAAGCCTTCTGGCATCCATTGATTACTCTGTTTGGCACAGGGTGGCACTACTGTATGGAGAGTTTTGCCTTTGTTTAGATATAGGAGGTACTTGTTCTTTATTACTATATAATTCTTGGTAGAAGTCTTCTACACATTTCATGATGTCATCTCTCTTTTTAGTAATAATGTCATCTTTTTTTCTTATTGCAGATATAAATTTTCTACCAATACCAAAATGTTGTTTTACACTTTTTAGACTTTTATTCTCTTCTACAGATTTCCTTGCTAGTTCACAATTATACTTTCTTATATCATTTTCAACTCTTTTCCGCACCATTTTACAAAATTCGAGATATTCAATCCTTTTTAATGCATCATTTTTGTATATCTTCATAATTCTTCTTTTCTTCATAAATTGTCTAGTCTCAGTAGAAATTTTATTGATCAATTGCTGTTTTTTTCTACCAGCTATCTTTGTTGCAGTTTTTAAAAGTGTATCAGTTATTTTCCTATTAATTTCATTCAAATCTGAATCATGTTCAAAATCTACTAATACTTGAAACCGATTTGCAAGTTCTAATCTAAATTCATTATAAAGTTTCTGAAGATCAGGAATATCAAAGGTAAATATTGTTTTTCTTAATAATTTTTGCCTCTCTAGTTTTGCATTAACATGTATCTTACATCTTACTAATCAATGATCACTTACTGTGTTAAATTTATTAAGAACATTACAATCTTGAAATATGTATTTTCTGTTAGTCAAAATAAAATCCAATTCTGCTGTACCTTCATTTGGATGCTTCCATGTCCATTTCCTTTTAACATTTTTCTCAAAAAACGAATTTATAATATAAAGTTTTTGTTTTTCTGCAAACTCCACAAGTCTATGTCCCCTCTCTACCTTCATTTGGATGCTTCCATGTCCATTTCCTTTTAACATTTTTCTCAAAAAACGAATTTATAATATAAAGTTTTTGTTTTTCTGCAAACTCCACAAGTCTATGTCCCCTCTCATTTCTATTACCATAACCAAAATTACCTACAACATTTTTGTCTTTCATTTGTTTACCAATTCTAGCATTAAAGTCTCCCATTACAATTTTAAAATGTTGTTTACTCTGATCAAAAGCTTTTTCTACATCCATATAAAAATCTTCTACTATTTCATCACTATGAGAACTTGTTGGAACATAAACCTGAATTATCTGCATTTGGTATCTGCTATTAAGTTGTAAAACTAATATTGCCACCCTGTCCGATACACCATCAATCTCCACAATGTTATTCTTCCATTTTTTATTTATAATGAATACTACTCTATTTGTATTTCCAATATTTGTGCCTTTATAGTAGAGTACATAACCACTTCTTAAATCAATTGTTTCTTCACCTTTTCTTCTAACTTCACAAAGTCCAATAATGTCCCATTTAATATAAGATAGTTCTTCTTCTAACTCTTGCAATCTTTCTTCACTTGAAAGTGATCTGCAGTTGTAAGTACCTAAATAAAAAGTCATCATCAAATGGCAGCCTGAGTCCGCAATCAGGGGATTCATAGCACCCTCTGCCTTCGGCCACCAACTGCTACCTTGGTTGGTGACTTTACAGCCTCCCAGGAATAAGGGCCATAATTTATTTTTGTCTGTCATGATTGTATATATATTGGAAAAATATTCTTAAACTCGGAGGTAAAAAGCCAATAAACTCACCACGGTGGCTAATGCGTGTTGGTGAGCAGCCCATCCATGTTAGTATACTATATAAATAATCACATAGTAATAACAGCTGCTATGACAAGAATATATGGAGTGGACATTAGGAATTTGCCCTGCTCGGTTTCTTTAAGGCCTCCAAGAGGAATCAAAGGGTCTCCTTTCAGTTAATAGCAAACTGCTTGCTGCAGCCTGGTTTCGTTTATACATATTATTAAGAATGACTTTTATTAAAACAAAAATCTATTATTTATAAATAAATAACTTATATAAATGGCTTTTAAGTACTAATAAAAATCGTATTATCTTAAACAATATTTATATTCCAAGTATTATTCCAGACTGCAAACTGTTTTTAGAAAATGTAATTAATTAAAGATAATAAAAATAACTGAGGATATAAGAGGATATAGACAAAGAATTTATATATTTGAAAATATTAAGTGATGATAAAACACTATTGCGATAATAATTACATCTAAATATAAATATATTATTCTGGTATCACTTTGTAGATAAAATTAAAATACTTACAAAATGTTTTATTTGCATTAATGATTAATGTACGGTCAAAAAAGGATCAAATAATAGAAATAAAATGAAGATAGTAGAAAAATTGGATTTGTGGATATAATAAATTTTAGAAGAAAGAAAAAACAAACAAACATAGCAATATAAAAAAAATATTTAAATTGAATAATTACTGAAAAAGAAAGGGATTGAATATATATATACATCAAAATTCAAGCATACATATATAGATATGCATTATAAATTTATTAAACGCACGAGGTTATAGCCTCAGTAAAGATATGCATTATAAGGTATTCAATGCAAAAAAATACAAAAACAAAGACCAAAAATTGTAATAGTTTCATTTAACTAAATTCATTTCCTGTGCTGTGCACCAATCAAACATCAATCGTACATATTTTAATACTATCTGAAAACTGCTTAAAACAATTATTAGTAAAAATAATTATGATTTATGATGGTCTACAAAAATGTGTTAAGCTAAATAAAACTGGTAGGATGTTTTATTTTATTTTGTACACTGGATACTTGTAAAGCATATCTGTATATTCATGCTTGAATTTTTAAGCATTCATATTAAAGAAGATTTTCCATAATTGTATGAACAAATAGCAGGGCAATTATATAGAATGTAGTGCAAATTACTTTAGGAAAAAGAAGTTTCTGAAAATGCAAATAGAACTGAACTTTTAGAAAAGCAGTAAAAATTAAGCATTGTCGTTGAGTAGAACATGTGGTTTAAATAAAGATAGGATACTTGAGTATTAAAGCTACAACATGGAGCATGTATTAGATCTACTGTGCCTGTTCATATTCATATCAATCCATTGATACTTCTGTAATCTTGTGATCTGACCAAAATAACATGGATCTTAAAATTATCATAAGGTTGATATGAATGTCAACAGGCATAGTAGGTTTAATACATGCCTGTGTTGCATGACTAAAAAGAAGTAAAAGTAAAAAAATAGTAAAACTTATAACATTAATAAAAAACATCACATGATCACCATCTTATGCTAGCACATAACTGTTAGTAAACAGGCAAAAACCTCTCCATATAGTAGTGCCACCTTGTGCTAACCAGAGTAATCAATGGATGCCAGAAGGCTTGTGCATAAAATCCCTATCTAGTGCCTACTCATCCAATATCACTGATGAAGGCAACAAGCCAGAAACTAGTCTGGGGATATTGGATGAGTAGGCACTAGATAGGGAATTTATGCACAAGCCTTCTGGAATCCATTGATTACTCTGGTTAGCACAAGGTGGCACTACTATATGGAGAGTTTTTGTCTGTTTATTAATAAAAAAACTTTTAAGAACGACATTTAAAATAAAATTTCAACATTAATAACTCCCCCTCCCCCAAAAAAAATAAAAAAGTGACTTGAAAAACAAAGATGCAACTTTAAAAAACTAATAACTTTTAAGAATGACATTTAAAATAAGAAATAAAATGTGATATTACAATAATGATGTCATTAATAAAAAAAAGTTAGTTTAAATATACACCAAATAAACAGTAAATGATCTTGATTTTTTAGTAATTTGGATAAAAATACATTAACTATATTTCTATGACACACTTACCATGTAATATAAGCAGGAATTTACATGTTAAAACCAAATTTTCTGCATAAACTATTACCACAGAAAATGGAGATCTGCATTAAAAATTTACCCTCTGAAAATGAAACAACGTGATTGCAAAGTATGCTGGAATTTTCAGAAATCTGCTAATAAATGTGGTTTTTTTAATAAAGAAATTAAACCAAAACTACAAATATATATATATTAATTATTACACTTTTATAAAATTTTTGTATAAAACATTCATCTGTTTCCCTATATAAGCCAGCAAACATCCACATCACCTTGCAAATGCTGATTTTAGTGTTGCAACCACAGATATTAATAAAAAAATATGATAAATAACTGACAATGTTGAAGTATTACAAAAAAAAAGATTGCATTCTAACACCTCAGACATTAATGAAAAATATGACAAATAACTGAAAATGTCGAAGTATTAAAAAAATGCATTGGAAAAGAATCTTATTGATAAAAAACAACAACACATTTTTACTCACAGGGATTATTTTCTTTCAATTTGACATCATCGTGACATTACATATTTATTGTGGGTGTGAAAAGGCCTTCCATCTCCTCTACATTGCAGCTTTAGTACTCAAGTACCAAAGAGAGTAATAGTTTTGCCATATATTTTTCCTGAAAATGTAATATATGTTGCTTACAAATATATTACAGCAATTTATATTTAAAAAAATATTTTAGGTCTCCATATTTGTCAGTTATACAATAAGATAATTGCATGAACCATTTAATAAAAAAAATCAGTTTTTAAATTTATTAAAAAATTCCTTTACAAACAAGTATTGTTGTAAGAATAGAGCAAGTGATAAAATATGATGAGAACAGAAAGAATCAGTTATATGACATTACTATATATATATATATAAGTGCATTTATAAGTAAAATATAGTATACATATAATATGTATTTACTCTTTAAATTTTTTTAATCATTTTTTTTTATTGTGAATCACTTTCTAATTAAAATTGTTTTTAACATTATTTTCACTTGTTATAATTAAGTAAATATATAAACAATATGCCCTGTATAGGAATTTTGTAAATTCAACAAATTAAATGGGGCTTTTTATTAGTTAGGTAATTAATGAAGTTTGTTATCTAAAACTCATGTTTAATTTTCAAAAATAAATAATATTTCTTCTAGGTTAAGTCAGTAAATAGATTTAAAACAATCATGGGGAAAAATGAAATTATCATATTTATTTACAGAGTAAACCAATAAGAAAGGGCCCAAATAAGTGTGGAAGATGTAAATTATTTCTTTTATATATTCACATGAATATTTTGATTTTGGGATTGATAATAAGTTTGAATCCAAGGTTTCCTTTATAAAATCAGCATAAAACATTTCAAAAAGATTTCTGATTAACTGATTATTACAAACAACATCAACTAACAACTTATTATATTTATTAATAATTTATGCTTAATTATAAAGCTTATAGTAGGATTAGAGGATTTATAAAAAATAAAAGTGATTATGTAATTATTTTAATCTCAATTTTGTTTGAAGGCAATATAAACTTGGCTCAATTTTAATAACTGAAAATTAAAAAAACACCTTTAAAAATATTATAATTATTATTATTAATGTTAAGTATGTATATAATGTCATAAAAATATTTTTCCAAATTTATATTAAGTTATGCTATATCACCTTTTTGGGTAAAACTCCTACTTTGAGAAATGGAAATACTGTTGCACCTCCAGCTTTGACATGACTTAGCTTAAAAATCAAATATAATAAACAAGATAAGTGGCACACATACACCCATATAATATAATAAATGCAAATAGCTCTTAACAAGCTTTTCCAAATATATCTATGCCCACACTGGTTTCTAGCTACTGGCTGGGGACAGGGATATTCAGAAAAGCTTGATAAGAGTTATTTATGATCATTATATAACATTTGTAGCACAATCATATTAAATTAAGTCATGTGATGTATGACTTGATTACCTTGATATATATATATATAAAGTATATCAAGTCATATATCACATGCTTATTATATGCTTATTATATATATATATATATATAATAAGCATGCTAATAACTCTAAACAAGCTTTTCCAATAAATTCTGCAAGAGAAAGCATTTAAAAATCTCTATCTAGAATATTCCTACCCTAAACTGGTTTCAAGTTACTGGATATTTTCAGAGAAGCACTAGGATATTCAAACACCAGATTCAAAATTCCAACCCAAGCTCAGCATTTATCTGATAGTTAACTATTAAATAGAAAATTTGAAATTTTTAAACATCTATATGCCTTCAAATCCAGCCATCTAACTTAAATAGCTATATGGCCTTGAAAAAACTTCAGTTACATGATATATTAATAGCCTTAGCAGTATAACATTGCTCAAAGTCTCAAAATCCAAACTATAATAGTAAAAAAATCAAGTTATACATCATGTGACTTAACTTATTGGGCAACCTTGTTTAGACCTATTAGAATGCTCATTGTATTACATTTATAATATAAGCTTATTAAGTGACTTTGGCAATGTTATATTGCTAACATTATTAATATTTGGAGTAACTGAAGTCTCTTCAGGGCCATATAGCTATTTAAATTAGATGGCTGTATTTGAAGACCATAAGCGTCTGAAATTTTCAGATTTTGAGCTGGTATTTTGGATTTGGTGTCTTATTACCCCCCTCTCCTGTGATATTTTTTGAAAAACTTCTTTAGAGCTATTAGTGCACTCATTATACTACATTTGTAATAGAATCTTATTAAATTAAGTCACATGATGCATGACAATTTTTTTAATATTATAATTTGGTTTTCAAGGCTTTGGTGATGTTATAATGCTAAGGTGATTAATATATGGTATAACTGAAGTCTCTTTAGGACCATATAGCTATTTAAGTTTGATGGCTGAATTTGAAGACATATAGATATCTGAAAATTTCAGATTTTCTACTTAATAATTAAGTATTAGATAAATGCTGCACTTGAGCTGGTATTTTGGATCTGGCATTTGATTATCCTAGTGCCTCACTGATGATAACCAGTAGCTTGAAACCGGTTTGGGAATAGGGATATTATAGATAGAGATTTTTAAAATGCTTTCTCTTACAGCGTTTATTAGAAAAGCTTGTTTAGAGCTAATAGCACACTCATTATATTACATTTGTAATACAAAATTATTTAGTCAAGTCATATGATGTATGACTTGATATATATATATATGCCAAAGCCTAATTAGTTCAAACTTTTAATCAAATTTCTTAATATCAATCAGCCATTTATTTTATTGCATTAAGAAATTATATCAAATCAAATAAATATGAAAATTTAAAATAAAAAAAATGTAGATTACATTTACATAACAATATAACATTATTTATAATTTAAAGTAACTACACAACCTTTTCCAGAAATCATACCTATGTTCTGATCATCTACAAAGTTAAAATATACTTTCATCTAATTAATAACGTCAT